>JARYZH020001314.1:0-32561 GCA_030021035.2 Notholithocarpus densiflorus
ACTTTTGTTCAATGGGTTTTTGTTCCTAGATGATATAAACTTGATTCTCATACATTAATTTGATCAATTTTGTGTTTTGAGTAAATTTGAATTTCTAGGGCTTGAAATTTTGTGAAATTGGGGATTTTGTTCAATTGGGCTAAAATTGACGAAATTGACTTGTGTTATTGGTTGATTATGTCATTATATGATGTTATTTAACTAGTGTAATGATAAATTGATCAATTTGTTGTTTTTTTCTTTTTTTAAATTAGGTTTTTCAAAATTTGAGGTTTTTGCTCTAAAACTCTATGTTCAAGTCAATTGATGGTATATGAAGTAAAATTGAACAAATTTCAATGCATTAGAGCATGCATCATTTATGCATTCATTACATGCATCATATAGATTGTTATTTATTGAGATTTTTGTGCTCTAACCCTTTCAAATGCAGTCTTCCCTTATGTTTCTTTCTTTGTTTCTGTTTTCCTTTCATTCTAATTCTTTAGCATCATGGTTAGGAAAATTAGAGCAAATAAGAAAACCTCCTCTTCCTTTACCCCTGTTTTTGAGAGTGTTAGGTTTAGAACCGAGAAACACCAAGAGAACTATGAGAAACTCTATATCTTTAGATCAGTGTGGGCTGAGCGTAAAGTGATCCTAGATGAGTTAGACCCTGATATACGTAGAAATTTTGAGAGTCGGGGTTGGCTACCTCTTATGGACATTGAGCATCCTCCTCCTGTTGCTTTGATATGAGAGTTCTATTCGAACCTCTCTGTCCACTTCGATGATTCCAACACTCAGTATGTGAGGAGTTGGATAAGGGGTGAAGAGTATTTCATTACACCTCATGTAGTGGCCACTACTTTTGGTGTACCTTTGGTACAGCAGCCAGTCTATCCTTACACCGAGGTCCCTCCCCTTGATGAGATTATGTCTCACATCACCGGTACTTCCATTAGATGGGGTTCCGATCCTCGTATCACTACTCATGAGCTTATTGAGCTCAATTATCTGTTTTCTCGAATTGCTTATCATTCTATTTGGCCTATCTCTTACTTGCACACCATTCCTATTGAGAGATGTGCATTTTTGTATGCCCTTGTGACCGATGCTCTTATGAGTTTTCCTACCATTTTCATTAGTACACTTGTTGAGGTACATAGGAGTAGTTCTAAATCTTATGGTCTTTTCTTCCCGGTTTTTATTCATAGGATTCTGTTACATTTAGGTTTAGAGGATTTTCCCGCGTCTGAGCCTGTACATATTATAGATCCTATAGGTGCCACCTTTCTTTGGCAAAAAGCAGCTCAGATGAAAGCTAGTTCTAAACGCCCTAGAGTCGAGTCTTCTACAGGTGCATCTCGACCTCCTACATTTGGCAACCCCACTGCTGAGGAGTATGTCGATCCTACCGCTATTGTTAATCCTCCACCTTCTTCTTCAAGCGATGCTTCTTTACGGAGTATGCTGGACACTGTCATGACCGTTCAGGTGGTGCATGGACAGATTTTGGTGGATGTGCTTGTTGAGCTTCAGGCTTTACGAGCTGATTTGGCGAGTGCTAGACATTCTTCTCCACCTCCACCTTTTGATGATGAGTCATGATTGCCCTTTGGCAATTCGTCATAAAAGGGGGAGTACATATGCATGTTGATAGGGGGAATTTTTGTTTTGGAGCTAGATTGTATTTAGGAGCTTCTTTGATGTATTTCTTTTTATTTGGCTCATAATGTATTTATTTTTTGTTAGGACATATGTGTTTCACATGTTAGGAACATATGTCACTATTTTATGTAATTGGCTAATCCTTTGACAAAACGCACTTCACTTGTAATTGGGTAGATTTAGGATGTGTTTAATGCTTCAAGAAACAAGGTTTCAAGTTCAAGTGTTAAAGCCATGCAAGTCTGTCCAAGATTCAAGTGTGGAAAGTGCTGTTTATTAAAGCTCGACAGCTAGTATTTATCGAGACTTAGAGCTTTCTGAATCCCGTGGCTCAACAGAAGCTCGACAGATTGGGTATCTGTCGAGGTTTATGAAACTCAGATTTTCGAGTCTATTTTTCATCCAATCCGTGATTATATGTTTGGGTTTTCTTTTCTCACAATCCTAGACATATATAAGGATTATTTTAAGGGCCGTCAAAGGTGACACAAGTTGCACAAGTGTTGAGCAAAGTTTGTTCAAGCAAAATTGTGACCGGAGACAGAATTTGCCCTAGTTCATCTTTCTTGTGAAGAAGCTGCTGTGTTTGTACACCGTAGGGTTTTGTGACCAAGCAACTTCTTGATCTTCATCGTGTGATGAACTGAAGAACTTTGCAGCCAACAACCTTCTCTAGCTGGTGATTGAAGTCGCGTACTGGGATCCGCGCAATTGGTTAGTCACATACTAGGAGCTGTGCATTGAAAAGGAGAGATTGTCACTACAGAACAAGTCTAATTGAGTATTGGGGTAAGGGTTCAACTGTAGGTTGGTATAATATATTGAGATTCCTTTACTTGTAACCGCTTGTTGTGATAATAGTGGATTCTCGGGAGTGGTGACCTTAAAATCACCCGGTGGCGTTTTTGCCGTGTTGGTTTTCCCCATTCGTAAACAAATCACCGTGTCAATTTATTTTCCGTTGCATACTTAGTTTAATTGGTGATTTGTTTGTGCTACCACGCATTTTGCATGTTAATTTGATTAATTGATAAACTTGGCTAATTAATCAATTAATTTATCACAAGGGGTCAATACGTTTTTGGCCTATCATTTTTTATAGGTTGTATATGTTAGGGGGAGACACTATGTTTTTTGTTTCTTTTATTGTTTCTTGTTTCACATGTGATACATTAGTTATTGATTTATATTATGAGGTTATTCATGGTATATGTCTTTTATTTTCTGTTTTGTGAAATCAAGAATTTTCTTTTGGTTTACTTATATTTTCCACACATGCGTTTATGTGTTTATTGAGTGTTTCAGGAATATACAGGTTAATTCAGTTGTGCTGCTATCTACACTGGCAACTGATAGATAGTAGTTAGGTTGAATTGTTTTTGGGCATGTTTAATTTTTAATGGGCTGTTTGTAACTTTGAGCATTTCAGTTTTGTGATGTGTTTTGTCATGGATTGCCAAAGGGGGAGTTTGTTAGGTTCTAAGACTTTAGGAACTAAATGTATTAGAATTTCAATTTGTAATGTGTTGGTAAACCATGATCGAAACTTAGAGTCTAGATTTAGGCTGCTCAAAGTGTGTTTATTTGTAAAGTTGGAATCGAGTGATTGCAGGATTTATTGGTCTAAATCTGCAAGGCTCGATCGATCGAACCTTGTGTAGATTAATTTTCTGCAGATTTTTCCAACTCAGCCCAAGCCCGATTTGACGTGTAGGGTTTTATATTTTACTCCAAGTATACAAGGAAAAACCCTAACTACATTTTAGAAGTCTTTAATGTGTTGTGTGTTGAATCTCTTGTGAGATCTAAAGGTGTTTACCTTCATACATACTTAGGGTTATCAAGATCAATATTCATATCAAGAACTTGGTGATCGCTTCAGTTACTGCATAAAGAATTTAAAGAAGATCTGAAACCTTTGAGTGGAGTCTCAAAGTCATAAGTGAGAGTACTTGTGGTTGCAGTGGATCAAGGAAAGAAGTAGTCCGTGGACTCGGAGCTGTCATGTGGTCGTGGTAGTAAGTTTTCTACTCGAGGTAGCAATAGGATGTTAGTGGTTTAAGTCTTATTGTACAAACTTCAATTCTTTCATAGTGGATCTGTTTTACCTTGAGGATAGCTAGGTTAAATCCTCCCCAAGTTTTTTACCGATTTGGTTTTCCTGGGTTATCATATCGTGTGTTCTTTATATTTCAGCATTACTTACATGATATGATTTGATTGTGTTAACCTAGATCTAAATAATTTATCTAAGTAATCACTTGGCTAAATAACTAGGTTAAACAACTTGTGTTTTAAGGGGTCTAAAAACATACAAGTGGTATCAGAGCAGGTTAGCTCTTGTATTTATATCCTTCAGCATCTTTTAAACCTCGATAGATGCTAGTTGTTGAGCTAGCTGTCGAGATTTAAAGTCCAGAACTTTCTCACTTGATTCTTGGACAGACTTGCATGGCTTTAACACTTGAACTTGAAACCTTGTTCCTTGAAGTATTAAACACATCCTAGATCTACCCAATTACAAGTAAAATGTGTTTTGTCAAAGGATTAGCCAATTACATAAAATAGTGACATATGTTCCTAACATTGAATCACATATGTCCTAACAATCTCCCCCTTTGGCAATCCGTGACAAAACCACAACAAACAAATGAAAATATGAGAGAAGTCATAAATCACTGAACTCATACTCACTTGTTAACTACAATAAAATCTATCCTAACACAAACTCTTGAAAAACTTTGCAAGAAGAGAGTTTATGGCAAGTAGACTTTGACAACCTGTATTTCTGAAACACTTTAAACAAAACTCATCACCGCATCTTAGTGTGAAACAAAAATAATAGATTGCATACAATAAATAAGAAACATGTGTATAAAGATTGAAAATAAACAACTCATGGAGAGATAGGTGAAATAGCATACTTCAAAATATATATAAACAAAATATAAGTACAATGTATGTCAAGTGGTCACAAGACCAATATACAAAGAAATAATGTATCTAAAATAGGAAGAAAAGAAAAGATACAAGAATCCTCACTACATCCCTAAAAAACACTCCCCCTATCTCCTAAACTAACCCTCCCCCTATGAGTATGACTACTCTCATCTCAAAACTACTCCTCCTTTTTGTCACGAGTGACAAAGGGGTAAGTACATCAAATAGACATCTCATCATCACTAGGCGAGCCATCATCATCATCCTCATCAGCAACATCACTGCCGGAGCCATCGTCACTCTCATCCTCAGAAACTGGCGGAGATGGATAGGAAGCGACAGTGAAACCACCCATGACAGCCTGTTGTCATGCGATACGACCAACACGGGTGTTCACCTGACACAACTCATCATTGAGAGTGTCAAGGCGAGCATCCATGCGCACAAGCTGTGCCATGATGGCCTCAAGAGTCACTCTACCCGCTGAAGACGAAGGAGCGGAGGTGGATGGAGCGGTAGAAGCTGGAGGAGCTGTTGTCTCTGTCCGGGGCTGCCTCGAGTGAAGCTGTGCAATACTCTGCTTAACGGTAGCGGCGTCAATGGCATACATGAACATGAAGTGGGGAGACTCGGCATAGGAGACAGAAAAATGACGAAGGAGTCGCGTGATAGCCGAAGGAAAAATGAGCTTATCTTGGGTCACTGTATCCTTATAGACATCTATAAGGGAGAGTATAAAGTGAGAAGGGAAGTCAATAGAGAGATCCTCAATGAGGGATAACAAAAACCGAGCACGAGGCTCTGTGATAGTGTTATAGTGAGACAATGGATGGAGAACGAATGTCATCACCATGTTTAGGATTCTCGGACCTTTAGCAAAGGCCGAGCATGAGGTGTTTTGACGATCACCCCAAGAAGAAGGTGTCTCACAAAATAGAGACGAGAGTTCATCTTTGGACACTGTCCGTAGAAGCTCACAACTAGGGTAGTCAGGATGCGCTACCCTAGGAACGTGTAGTACCTTGGATACAATACCCGGAGTAACTACCATGCGTATACCCCGAATGCGAGTGACAAACTAGGGTATAGAGTAATCAAATCCGTGCATATTGGAGTAGAACTTCTGTATAATCACGAAAAGGCACATGACCGGGGCGCCACAAAGTGACTCCCAACCCCTACTGTGGATGACAGTGGGTAGGTCAGTGTTAGAAAGTCTGACAGAACGACTTGGCATTCCGAATGAATGCCTCGTCGTGAAAAGTTCTCCAAGAAGTTCGATTTGGCCTTCTCATCACGGAACCGGACGTGAGATGGAGTGGGGTCAGAAAGAGAAGAAGAAAAAGATGCCCCGGAACGAAGAGGGTTCTGGGACAGAATGGATTTACATTTAGGTGCCATGACGCAATTAACGTAAGAAACAAAGAGAGAGAGGGAGAGAAAGAGATAATCAGAAAAGCACCAATAAGATACAATATAACAAATATAGAAACTTGAAGGTACGTATGCATGAAAATGCATGAATATGTGACATGCAAACACAAATACATCATGGGCTCAGCCCAATCCAAACCTACCAGCACACAACATTGCAACAAATATAGCACACATTTATAATGCATGAAAATATTGTTATAATGCAAATGTGATGCAATGCATGGAGTTTTAAACATCATTTTGACAAAACCCATCCCAAAAATTGAGCAAAAACTTCATTGATTTTGAAAAATCTCAAAACTTTCCAAAAATCCCAAAAGTTAGGTCAGAAAACATGAAATGCATGATAGAATGAGTGAAAAAGATCATACCAGATGAAAGAAGATGATCTTTAGGCCGAAAATCTCTTGGGAATGAAGTTTATAGAGAGAAAAGTGTGTTTAGGAGGTGAAAAGGCTGAAATCAGTCGAGAGAGATTGAGGAGAGGTGATTTGAAATTGCGAGGAGCCTTTATATAGAAACTTCATAAAACTCGATCGATCGAGAGCTATCGAGTTTTAAAAAGGCGTGTTTTAGCTATCGAGTATCTAACGAGAGGTTTCCTCAACAATGAAGCTCGATGGATAGAGATAGCTATTGAGCAGTTATCGAGGAGACAGAAAGTTTCTCGATGGATCGAACTAGCTATCGAGAGCTATAGAGAATGCGATAAAAAACAGCTGAAGGGTCTCGATAGATAGCTTATCTGTTGAGAGCTATCGAGAAGCTATTGAGATTGATTAAAAACAGTTTTTCAAGGAAGAGAAAAAAACAGATATGAATGCAATCAAGCATGCTACTCAACCAAAGATCCAAACAACATTTTAAGCTCTCAAAAACATCTCTCAACACGAAAAATGTTAAGCACATAGATCCCAAAACACACACACACACACACACACACTAAACAAGTCTAACCAATTTTATATTTCAAAAACAAGTTAAGACAGTTTAGTGAGCATACATTAACACAAGTATTCCTTGTGATGGCCAAATCACAACCTGCACATGTATCAAAAGTAGTAAAGAATATTGCGTGTTGTGTGTGAAAAACATCGCAAGATTGCATAAGTGTCTACATGTTATGACAATTTGAGATATGAGAAAATCACTTTAACTCACACACAATCATAACTATTTGATAGGGACTATCACCTTTGAGGTACATCCTATAACTCTCACATCTCCTAGAATACACGCTTGCAATCATATATAAAGCATTTTGATCTTTTTGCTTTAATTTTTCTTTGCATATTTTTCTTTTAAGCAGACCATGCATGGGTATATAAGAGATAGAAAAGAAATACCCAATTATGTTAAGCATTTGACATTCCACTTTTGCTATGCCGAAGCATACAAATGTCATTTCATGATTGGCGGGCAACAGTGGTGAGATGGTTATTTATGCCTTTCTCTTAGGATTTTCTAATCATTCCCGTCAAAAAGAGTGATACTAGTGTTAAGTACAAGAGATTACTTAATCTTACTCATTACAAACACGAGCCACAAAGCTCACTTGCTTAGTTGTGCATAGAGATGCTCATCTAAGCTTCAAAAGATACAAAGTTTAGAAAACTTTGTTTTAATGGCCATCCAAGGTACACAAGTACCAATGTACACAAACACACACTGTTTTTGTATTTTTCTGATTTTTCAATTTTTTTTTTATTTGAAAAACAAAATAAAGCAAAACTGAAAAATAACCAAACAAAAACATGTTAAACAAAGTAATGCATAAAACTAAACTGACTTAAAACACGAAAGTAAAACACACAAGTAATGCAAAAACAAAAAAACACGAAGGGGAGAGAGAGAATAAGTGATAGAATCACTTGAAGCCATTTTCCTTCCACACCTTGGAAGAACCTTTCCGTTTAGCAAACCCTTGATCCGGGGGTGAGGGGGAAGAATTTAAACTATTCAAATTTGAAAGAAACATGAGAGCTTTGAGAATATCTCCAAGAGGAGCAAAAGAGGATGGAAACTGATTGTGGTCTCCTGACGCGATTATGCTGTTGCTCTTTAGAGTGGCTAACCACTTATAGCAATTAGGTCGAGTATGCCCAGCTGCGCCACAGTGATGACAGAAATGTTGCTTTTTTTGTTTGGGTTTTTAAGAGTTTCCCTTCTTAACCCTAGGGTTCTTAATCTCTTTCTTATCAAGCTTATGGGGTGCTCCTAATATAGATTCACCCTTGTCTACGTTCTCACTAGCTAATTCATTCTTAACATCATTGTTCTCAGTTTCAACATAATTAGTAGGAGGAACCAAAACAGTAGTACTAGTAGAAGCAATACTAGGAGAAGAGAAATTATACCCTAAACCGGTTCGATCGGAAGCAGATTTCTAAAGACTAAGCATCTCATCGAGCTTAGCACTTGAAGTCCTTTCCAACTGAGCTCTGACTTGGAACAGTTCTGCCTCAAGCTTCTTGGTCTTCTCAGCCAAGAAATTATTCTCAAATCTTAGTGCTCCAATAGTTTGATTGGCTTCATCAAACTTTATAGAGATTTCTTCTCGCTCAAGCTCCACATCACTAAGCTTCTTGGTGGCCAACCTATACAACTTCTCATGCTTTTCTGAGACCTTGTATAACTTTGCATAGGCTGTGTGGATGACATCTTGTTCATCCATCTTCTCAAACTTAGACTCCACCAATTCCTCTTTTTCATCCACATCTTCAACAATCCCTTCAGTACGATTCACAGTGGCAGTGAAGGCATTTAGGATTCCATCATCCTCATTATCGGAGTCATCCTCAGGCTCAGTGTCACTCAATGTGGCAACAAGTGCCTTGCTCTTCCCAATGGTCTTGAGATACGTAGGGCACTCTTGTTTCATATGACCGAAACCTTAACACCCAAAGCACTTTGGTCCTAAGGGTATAGTGTACTGACCGCCATCCCTAGCATCCTTCTTCCCTTTGTCTTGACTCTTGAATTACGAAAAACTGGATTGCTTTCGGTCCTTGTCAAATCCTTTCGCGTTGGCATTCTTCATAAAATTCTTGAACTGCCTCGTGATATAGGATTTCATCTTAGAATCTTCATCGTCTGAAGACTCATCCGTGTCACTGCTCTTGGCTTTCAAAGCCATGCTCTTGCTCTTGCTCGATTTCCTAATCCTTGTCAAACCCAACTCATAGGTCTGCAGATTGCCAACCAGCTCTGTCAAATCCTTTCGCGTTGGCATTCTTCATAAACTTCTTGAACTGCCTTGTGATATAGGATTTCATCTTAGAATCTTCATCATCTGAAGACTCATCCGTGTCACTGCTCTTGGCTTTCAAAGCCATGCTCTTGCTCTTGCTCGATTTCCTAATCTTTGTCAAACCCAACTCATAGGTCTGCAGATTACCAACCAGCTCTGTCAAAGGAATTTTGTCAATATCTTTTGATTCTTCAATCGCGGTGATCTTGGCATGAAATCTCTCGGGTAGAGATCTGAGCACCTTTCTCACAATCTTGGGTTCAGGAATGGTTTTCCCAAGATTAAATGCTGAGTTTACTATGTCCTTAAGCTTGGCATAGAACTTATCGAATGACTCATCCTCCTCCATCTTGATATCTTCAAAGCTTGTAGTGAGCCTCTGAAGCTTTGAATCTTTGACAGCCTTAGTTCCTTCATAGGTTGTCTGGAGAATGGTTCATGCTTCCTTAGCAGTTTCAATAGAGGATATTTTCTTGAATTCCTCATTTGTGACTGCACCGAATAGAGCATTCAATGCTCTGCAGTTGAAGTTTTTGCCTTGATCTTAGCATCATCCCAGTCAACCAACGCTTCAGTAGGCTTGGTCCAGCCTATCTCCACAGCTTGCCACACTTTCTCATCTAAAGACTGCAAGAAAGCTCTCATGCGTACTTTCCAGTATGTATAGTTAGTGTCATCGAATAAAGGAGGTATAATAAGAGACTATCCTCTATTCATGACAAACAGGGGTCAATGGATCACACACAAAGATTAAAACATAATCAGAGTGTGCCTACTCTGATACCACTTGATAGGCCAAGAATGTATTGACTCCTTGTGATGAATTAATTGATTAATTAGCTAAGTTTATTAATTAATCAAATTAACATGCAAAATGCGTGGTAGCACAAACAAATTATCAATAAACTAAAGTGCAGCGGAAATTAAATTGACACGGTGATTTGTTTACGAATGGGGAAAACCTACACGGCAAAAATCCCACTAGGTGATTTTAAGGTCACCACTCCCGAGAATCCACTATTATCAAAACAAGAGGTTACAAGTAAAGGAATCCTACTACCTTATACTAACTTACAATTGAACCCTTACCCTAATACCCAATTGGACTTATTTTGTAGTAACAATCTCTCCTTTTCAATGCACGGCTCCCAGTACGTGACTAACCAATAGATGTGCAGATCCCAGTACGCGACTTGATCACCAACTTGAGAAGGATGTTGGCTGCAAAGTTCTTCAGTTCATTCAGACGATGAAAATCAATAAGCTTCTTGGTCAAAAAACCCTAGGTGTACAAACACAGTAGCTTCTTCAAGAGAATGATGAACTAGGGCAAATTCTGTCTCCAGTCACAATTTGCATGAACAAGACTTTGCTTCACACTTATGCAACTGTGTAACATTTTACGGCCTTTAAAATAATCCTTATATATGTTTAGGGTTGTGAGAAAAGAAAGCCTAAACACATACTCACGGATTAGATGAAAAACAGCTCTGAAAAACTGAGTTTCATAAACCTCGATAGATAGCCATCTATCGAGCTAGCTGTTGAGCCACAGGCTTTAGCAGCTTTTAAACCTCGATAGATGCTAGCTGTCAAGATTTAAAATCCAGCACTTTCTCACTTGATTCTTGGACAGATTTGCATGGCTTTAACACTTGAACTTGAAACCTTGTTCCTTGAAGTATTAAATACATCCTAGATCTACCTAATTACAAGTAAAGTGCATTTTGTCAAAGGATTAGCCAATTACATAAAATAGTGATATATGTTCCTAACATTGAATCACATATGTCCTAACATGGCTAATTAATTGGTTAATTCACCATAAGGGGTCAATACATTCTTGGCCTATCATACACCACCATGCCTATAGTGCCTGTAAAAGAATCAAAAAGTCAATTTTTTTAACTTGTCAAAACATATGAAATAAGATAACATTAGATGGGATACAAATAAGCAAAAGCTGAATTTCAAATATAGAAATTTGTTTAGAACTCAAACACTCAAAACGAATGACAAAGAAAAACTTAACTTACACATTAGGTATATATGAGCTCAATGACTTTTTTATATTTCAAAATTTTTTTAATTTATATTTTTACATAAGATATTTAATCAATTCAAACATATCACGTTTACTTTTCATATATTATTTTAAAAATCCTAAAGGGATAGTGTAGGGGCCCGAAGACCAAAGAAGGGATTGTTGGGTTGTAGTATTGATTTTGGGGCATTATACACCTAATGAGGGATGTCACCCGAGGAGGGGAGGTGAAGATACAAAAGATTTTTAGGAGCTTCAAGAAGGGAGGATTGGTTGGAGAGGGAGAGTCATAAAGGTGAGGGGAAGTTTCTAGTAGGAAGTGGGCTGTTGCCTCCGCATTAAATGGTGGGCAACAGCTTTATTAGCTGCATTGATGAGGAAGTGACCTGAACATTATAACTCACAGCTAAGCAAACTCCTTCTACCACCTTCTTCAGATGTAAAAAAGGGACAAGTGTCACAAGAAGAAATTGGTTAGGTAAAGATGGGAGGTCAAGATGTGAAGTAGGGGGGAGTATATAAGAAAAAGATGGTTCTCAGAGAAAAGAGAGAGAGGCAAAAAATATCAGAAAAAGAAGAGTTAGGACCAAAAAATAGAGAGAAGAGAGTGAACAGTGTCTTTTACTGTGTATCATTGGCCTCCTCGGGCAAGCTTGTATTAAGACTTTCCCACATATTCAGTTATATAAAGTCTTTCTTCCTTATTTTCATCCTCGGGCAAGGCCCTCACTTGTTGTTTGATTCCCTCTCTTACAAATTTATTGATTTAGGCCAAAGTTAAATTGTACAAATCCACTATTCTAAGTGGGCTTGGGCTGCTAGATTTTTTGGTCCTTACAATTGGCGCCGTCTGTGGGAACATCAAGGTGCTGTGGATTTGTCCTAAGTAGTTATGACTAATGTAGGCTAGGATAGGGAAGAATTGGTTGACTCACAAAGGGAGAACCAGTTTGTTAACTTAGAGCAAAGGAGAGATAGGCAACGTACCCCAAGCGTTATGATGGAGTCTTACCACACCGATTGTACAGAGCAGAGTCACTCAAGGACTAGGAGTCATGTTTCACACGATCAGGTGTAAGTTGCAATTAGAGATAGATCGCTTGCGCAGGAAGTTAAGGCGCAGGGAGCGTGATAGAAGGAGTCCATCTCCCTCATCAAGTGATGGTTTAGGGGAAAGCAGGGATCGCTCATATCGTCATAGGTCTAGAACTCCATCTAGTAAGTCCTATTCAGCGTCAAGACAAGTTGGAGAAAAGCAGTAACAAGTGTGCGAAGGGGTTTTCCCACTGTGGCATGGGGAATGATGCGATGAGTGAAGCCCTACAGTAAATTTCAAAGTCATCTTTTGTTAGGAGAATTAACAGGGCTAAGCTCCCTCATCGGTTTTCTCAGCCACTTTAATTAGAAGATGGCAGTTCATTCTGACAATGAAGCTCTTTTGTACAAAGTTTTCCCCTCCAGCCTTGGGTCGGTAGCTATATGTTGGTTTGATGCCTTGGAAGAGGGGTCAATAGGGTTCTTTGAGGAGCTGACAAGGGCATTAGAGGCTAGATTCATAACGTGCAGTAAAGTCCCCAAGCCAGTAGATTCTTTGCTGTCTATGGTGATGAGGGAAGGAAAGACCCTCAAGACTTACTCGGATAGATATTGGGAAACGTATAATGAGATAGATGGAAATTTTGAGGATGTGGCAATGAGAACCTTTAAGGTTGGGCTCCCTGCCGAGCACAAGCTGAGGAAGTAGTTAATGATGAAGTTTGCTTTGAATATGCACCAGCTTATAGATCGCATAGATAAGTATAAGCGGGTAAAGGAGGACCAAATACAGGGAAAAGACAAGGCTAAGATGTTCCAAAAGATGAGGGATCCTCGGGGAGGAGGATATCAGGGTAATCACCCCAGAAGGGATTTCTCTAATCATACGTCATCCACGGGGGCTCAATTGGTCAACACGCTGTTTAAAGAGCCAGTGTATCAGATATCGGAGAAAATAAAGAGCGAACCCTCTTTCAAGTGGCCCAATAAGATGGGTGGGGACTCATCCAGGAAGAATCAGAGCCTCTACTACCATTACCATCAGGACAGAGGACATACCACGGAGGACTGCAGGACTCTGCGAGATCACCAAAATCAGTTGGTAAAGGCAGGGAAGCTCAATCAATTTTTGCATCAGCCTACAGGGCTAGTTGGGCACTCGGGAGCTAGGTTTCATAGAGGTGGTGCTCCTCAGCCAGTATTGGGTACTATTAATGTGATCTTTGCCAAGTCAAGGGGTGATGTTGAGATGAGGTCTAGGGTTATGTTTGTGGTCGGGGGCCCTCATTTGGAGGCCAGAGATCAGGCTCCTAAAAGAGCTAAAGTGATGGACACCCCTACCCTAGGTTTCTCTGAAGAGGATAAGGAGGGAATATTTCAGCCACATGATGATGCTTTGGTGGTTACTATTAGGATTGGTGGATATGACGTAAAGAGGGTACTAGTTGATCAGGGAAGCAGAGCAGAGATCATATACCCTGATTTGTATAAGGGATTAAATTTAAAACCCAACGACTTGGAAAGGTATGATTCACCCTTGGTGGGTTTTAATGGGAGGATGGTAGTCCCCCGATGAATGATAAGGTTACCCGTACAAGCTGGGGATAAGGAGGTGCTGGTCAACTTCATCGTTGTAGAAGCCTATTACCCCTATACAGCTATCTTGGCCAGACCCTAGCTTCATGCTATGGGTGCGGTGTCTTTAACCCTACATCTGAAAGTCAAGTATCCCACTCAGGGAAGAGTGGCAGAGCTAGTTGGTAGCCAGGCAATGGCTAGGCAATGTTTGGTGTCAACAATTACACAGCATCCTGCAAATCCTATTATGGTAGCAAAGGATCAAGTCCCATAGCAACTAAAAGGCCCTGTAGAGGGGCAGCAGGCCGAGGCGTGTGGAGAGTTGTCCGAGGAGCTGGAGAAGGTGGTAATAGGGCAGGATGAGGAGCGATATTTTCAAGTGGGATCCTAGTTGCCACCATTGGAAAAGGCGGAGTTGGTGAAGTTTTTGGAAGTTAATATTAATGTGTTTGCTTGGAGCACTTATGATGTACCAAGGATTGATCTTGGGTTTATATGTCATCAATTGAATGTGAATCCCGAGGCTACACCACGTAAGCAACCTCCTTGGCACTCATCCAAAGAGCATGCCAAGGCAGTAAAGGTAGAAGTAAACAAGTTGAAACAAGCTGGAGTAATTAAGGAGATCTTCTATCCCGAGTAGTTAGCTAATACTGTGGTAGTAAAGAAGAAAAATAGGAAGTGGCGTGTGTGTGTGGATTTCACTGATTTGAATAAGGTTTGCCTGGAGGACCTCTTTCCTATCTCTAGATTGATCAGTTGGTGGATGCAATAATAAGGCATCCTCGGATGATTTTTTTGGATGTCTTCCAAGGGTACCATCAGATACCTTTATCACTATCTGATCAGGAGAAGACAGCTTTGGCCTTAAGAATGCAGGATCCACGTATCAAAGGATGGTGACGCGGATGTTTAAGTCACAGATTGGGAGGAATATGGAAGCCTACATTGATGACATGGTGATAAAGAGCAGACAGGTAGAAGAGCATTTGGCTGATTTGGGGGAAATATTCTCGGTAATGAGAGAACATAAGCTACGTATGAATACATCTAAGTGTTCTTTTAGGGTTAGCTCGGGAAATTTTTTAGGCTATATGATAACGCACCGAGGGATTGAGGTCAACCCCAATCAAATTAAGGCTATAAACAGCTTGCACCCTCCTTAGAATCCCAAAGAGGTACAGAAATTGACTAGGATGGCAGTGGCTTTGAATAGGTTCATTTCTCGGTCTGTAGACAGGTATCGTCCTTTTTTCCAGCTTCTTCACAAGTGTAAAGACTTTTGTTGGACCGAGGAGTGTGTAGCAACTTTTAAGGAGCTTAAGCAGTATTTGTCAAGCCCTCCAATCTTCTTCAGGCCTGAGAAGGAGGAAGTGATGTATGCGTACTTGGCAGATACAGATTATGCTGTTAGTTTGGTTTTGGTCAAAAATGAGGATGGGGTCCAAAGGCCTGTCTACTATGTCAGTAAGTCCTTGCAAGAGGCTGAGACACGTTATTTACCCCTGGAGAAGGCAGTATTGGCCATTATGCATTCCACTAGGAAGCTTCCTCATTATTTTTAGGCTCACACTGTGGTAGTGCTCACCCAACTCCCTTTGCAAGCTCTTTTACGAAAATTAGACTATACAAGTAGAATTGCTAAGTGGGGAACCATGATGGGTGCCTATGATGTCAAGTACATGCCTCGGACTGCTATAAAAGAGCAAGTCCTAACAGACTTTGTGGCAGAATTTACCGAGGGTACAATGACTCAATGAGTGAGGAAGAGAAAGCATTAGGTGTTATGATCACTTTGGTCGTGGTTGTTCTCCCCTGGAAAGTTTACACTGACGGAGCATCTAACCGAAAAGGAGCAGGGATAGGGATTGTGTTACTCCCGAAAAGTAGATAATGGAGAAATCGTTGCGATTGGGTTTCCTAGCTACCAACAACGAGGCTGAGTACAAGGCTCTGCTAGTTGGAGTGGCTATGGTCAGTTAGCTAGGAGGAGACGTGGTAGAGTTGTATTCTGATTCTCGGTTAGAGGTTGGCTAGGTCAATGGAGAGTTTGAAGCCCGAGATGAGGGGATGCAAGGGTATCTTGCTAAAGTAAAACAGGCTCAGGCCCAGTTTAGGAGCTTTGTTTTAAAGCAAATCCCTAGGGGATAGAACTCCCATGTAGACTCTTTAGCAATGCTAGCCACTTCTTTAGGGTCAAATCTTCCTCGAGTTGTTATTGTTGAAGATATGGATAGCTCTAGTCTTATAAGGGGACCCTTGGTCGGGGTACATAACATCCAAGTGGGGCCAAGCTGGATGGACCCCATAGTAACTTTTTTGAAGCAAGGAATGTTGCCCAAAGACAAAGGGGAGGCAGAGAAAGTGCGTAGGAATGCTCCTCATTATTGGCTATCCGAAGAATAGAAGTTGTATAAGCGTTCTTATTTAGGACCATATTTATTGTTTGTGCACCTTGAGGCAGTGGAGCCCTTGTTGGAAGAATTATATGAAGGGATATGTGGGCGTCATACCAGGGGGAGATCCTTAGCCCATAGAGCCCTCACCCAAGGATATTGGTGGTCGAGCATGCAAAAAGCCTCTTAGGACTATGTGAGGAAGTGTGATAGTGTCAGAGATATGCCCTAAATATTCATCAGCCAAGGGGAGTCATAAATCCACTTTCCAACCCTTGGCCATTTGCTCAGTGGGGTTTGGATATAGTGGGACCATTTCCTCGGACTATAAGGAACAGAAGGTGGCTTCTCGTAGGGACGGACTATTTTACCAAGTGGGTAGAAGATGAGCCATTTGCTAATATTAGGGACGTGGATGCTAAGATGTTTATCTGGAAGAATATTGTCACAAGGTTTGGAGTCCCACACACACTAATCTTGGATAATGGTCTTCATTTTGATAGTAAAGCCTTCCAAAGATATTATGGGGAGTTGAGGATCAAGAACAAGTATTCTACACCTGCTTATTCTCAAGGGAATGGTTAGGCCGAGTCCACCAACAAGGTTATAGTGTCTGGGATGAAGAAGAGACTAAACGATGCTAAAGGGAAATAAGTGGATGAATTGCCCCATGTAGTGTGGACTTATCGTACTACGCCTCGAAGATCAAGAGGGGAAACTCCTTTTTTAATGACTTATGGGGTAGAAGCGGTAATTCCTCTTGAGTCAGGGTTCCCAACCCTAAGAACTGATCAGTTCAGTGTTGAGGAAAATAATCGTTTACTCTTGGATAGCCTAGATGTGGCCGAGGAAAGGAGAGAGGTGGCCACAGTAAAAATGGCGCATTACCAGCAGAGACTTAAGCAAGGGTATTATAAGGGGGTGAAGTTGAGGCTGTTAGCTTTGGGAGATTTGGTTTTGAGAAAAGTGGTGGGGACAGCAAAGAACCCTGCCTGGGGAAAACTGGGCCCCAACTGGGAAGGGCCATATAGGATAACCTCCACTGCTGGCATTGGGGCTTATTACTTAGAAGGCTTGGATGAAAATTTAGTTCCACGTCCATGGAATGTAAATAATTTACGACGTTATTATTATTAATGCTATGAACTTCTTCGTTATTCATATTTGGTTTATTTGTGTTTCATTATGGATGCATATGGTGGAGTAATCACTATGTATGGAAAAATCCTAAGTGTTAAACAGAATTTCGGCCTTGTTCGACTCCTTGGGTCACAAGCCTTGGGTAAATTAACATTGTATGAAAAATCCCAAGTGTTAAACATAACCTCGGCCTTGATCGACTCCTCGGGTCACAACCTTTGGGTAAATTAATATTATATGAAAAATCATAAATGTTAAACAGAACCTCAGCCTTGTTCGACTCCTCGGGTCACAAGCCTTGGGTAAATTAACATTGTATGAAAAATCCTAAGTGTTAAATAGAACCTTGGCCTTAATCGACTCCTCGGGTCACAAGATTTGGGTAAATTAACATTATATGAAAAATCTCCTAAGTGTTAAACAGAACCTCAGCCTTGTTCGACTCCTCAGGTCACAAGCCTTGGGTAAATTAACATTGTATGAAAAATCCTAAGTGATGAATAGAACCTCGGCCTTGTTTGATTCCTCGGGTCATAAGCCTTGGATAAATTAATAGTTACAGCAAAAGCTTCTAAGTGTTGACCAGCATATAGGTTTGATGTGGATTCTCAAGTCACATAGGTAGTTGTCTAAGTAAGAAGTAAGGTTAAAAAGTGTAAAGTTGTGATTTACAACTATTTTGTGTTGGCTTTAATTTCGTGCCAAATTTGATTGTAATATGTTCAATCTTATGTACCTTGTATTATTTGTGGGATTTCATTGTAAGGGTTGTGTGTGAGAGAGAGTGTGAAGACTCAAGGCAATTGAAAACCAAAGAAGTTTTTGCAGGTAGCTCGCAAGAAGTCTTCCCGTGAAGTGAAGCATGTGCTTAGCACAAGACTGGAATGCGAAGAGTCATGACAGACGGTGATAGCTAGTTTTCGCGAATGTCTCGCGGGTAAGGCCTTCCCGCGAGATACCCGCGAAACAATCTGTTTTGCCACATTACCCACATTACCCACATATGTTAAGGAGTGCTTTTTAGAGAGAAAACCCTAGCCATTACCCTTGAGAGTGAGAGATTGTCATACCCACAATTCTCTACACAATCCATTGTGGTTTTCCTCAACTCCTACCTCTCCATTTCAAAATCCTTGAGAGGCTAATAGCCCAAACACTTATCACACTCATCCTAAGTGTAAAGTGAGATTTTGGTGCTGCTGGGAAGCATTGGAAGAAGCCATTTGTTTGGTGGATGCAATCGGGCTGAATTGCGTGATCTGGAGAGCTAGAAAAGACAAGGCTTGACGAAGTCAATTGTTAGCAAGAGCTTGGAGGGCTCGAGTACATGGGGTAGACTAGACTTGGAGGGTTTTTTGTTATTCGTGTACTCCAACTTATTCTCTAGTGGATCGATTTACCGCTTGGAAGGCGGCGGAGAGGTTTTTCGCCGAGTTCTTCGGTTTCCTCTTCGATAACACATCGGTGTGTTATCTTGTGTTTGCATTCTTCTTCCCTACTCTTTTAGCTTTCATTTTACTGCTGTGATTTGATGAATATGGCTTAGAGTAGTTATATTGTTTATCCGCTCGCATTTACTCTATTCTACACTTGGTTTAAGTTAGAGTAAAATCAACCGAGCCGTAATTTTGATTTGGGAGTTTAAACAGCTCTTGTGTTTTAACACATATTCGAGCTTTCAATTGGTATCAGAGCGGGTACACTTGTTGTGGTTTCATTACCTAAGTGTGATCCTAGACCCTGTTTGAGATGGACCGATCTCAATCGCTTAATGCTCCTCCATACTTTAATGGGAGCAATTATGCTTTTTGGAAAGTCCGTATGAGGGCATTTCTATGTTCTATTGAAGATAGTGTTTGGGACGCTGTCGAGATAGGACGGACTAGGTCGGAGGTCGCTAAATCGACATGGGATAAGGCAGCTCTTGCGGCAGCTAATGCTAATAGCAAGGTTTTAAATACTATTTTTTGTGGTGTTTCCCCTGATGAATTTCACAAGATCTCTTATGTTACAATTGCCAAGGAGGCGTTTCCCCTGAGTGAAGACGAGTCATTTGACTCATTTTATGGGAAGCTAAATGAAGTGGTGATTGAGAAATTCAACTTGGGAGAAAAGATGGAGGACTCCAAGATTGTAAGGAAGATTCTACGCTCATTGTCGGAGAGTTTCCGTGCAAAGGTCACTGCCATCGAAGAGAGCAAAGACCTTGATGAGATTAAGATTCAAGAACTCATCAATTCTCTTCAAACCTATGAGCTATCTCTACCATCTCAAAGGAAGGGCAAATCACTTGCTTTCAAGACTGTCAATGAGAGATTAGAAGCTCAAGATTCCTCGGATGAGGATGAGGTTGAAAAGGATGTGGCGTATCTTACTAAGAACTTCCGCAAGTTCCTAAAGTTCAAGAGAGATGGAAAGTCTTTTGAGAAGGGGAAATTCTCAAAGTTCAAGAAGGACAAGAAAGACTTCAAGAAGGACTCAAGAGATTACTCACCATCTGAAATGGTCATATGCTTTGAGTGCAAAGGGCATGGGCATGTGAAGAAAGAATGCCCCACTTATTTGAAGGCAAAGGGTAAAGTCTTCGCAACTACCCTCAGTGACTCAGATGGTTCAAATTTTGATTCGGAAGAAAGCTGTGACGGAAAAAGAAATTACTCCTCATTTATGACCATTGCACCCGTGGACTCATCGGAAGATTTGAGCCTTTTAGTGGAAGAACTTGGTGAGCACACCAAAGTAGAGTCTATGGGAATTGGGGAAGAATCAGATGAAGAAGATGAAGGAACCAAGGAACTGCAAAAGTCGTATAATTCTCTTCTTGAGAAAACTGGAGAGTATGCTAGAGTGGCTAAGGCAGCCATCAAAAAAATGAAGAAAGCTGAACAAGACTACAAGAGCATACTTGTGAGGTACAAGGAAACGAAGTGTGAAGTTGAGGCGCTGAATGGAGAACTAACCAAGGCCTACTCCAAGATCAAGTTTCTTGAGCTCGAAGTGATTCAAGCTAATGCCAAAGTGGATTGTGTTGCCTCCAAGAAACTTGATGAAGTGCTTGCACATCAAAATCCTTTTTCTGACAAAAGTGGCTTAGGATATTTTGGAGAAAGTAGTTCAAGTGCCAATGTGTCCAAGGAGATGAAATTCGTTAAAGCTAAGGAAACCAATGGTAGCAGCACCTCGTGTTGAGAATGTAAAAGTGGAGAAGAAGTCAAATGGAATTGCTCAAAAGGTTTTGACAAAACCTCAAAATCCATTTGTGGCCAAACCCAAGGTTAAAGGGAAGTCTCTTCCAAAGTCTCAAAGAGGTCCTCAAGTTCAACACTTTTGCCACCATTGTGGAGTTAGAAGACACACAAGACCTAACTGCTATAAACTTCACGCATTGAAGAAAGCGGATTCTCAAAGGCTAAAAGGACAAGGAAAAGGGAACTGGAACTTCAAGCAACCAAAAGGGCGAGAAGTTGATTCCGGGTTTGGTGATGTGATAAAGATAATTGATACCATCACTTCTTGTTTGGCAAGCTTCAGTCAAAGGTTTGAGAATCACAGCTCTAGTACCCAATCCTCTAGGGATATCACCCCAAACGCACGTGTCGTGTGAGTGAAGAATGGTACACATGCATAAGCATTTGACCATGTCCATGCATCAATTCTTCCTATATGTTGTGACTTTGAATTGGTTATTTACTTATGTTTTACGTTCTAGCATGTTTCTTTTCAAGTTTGTTTTGTGCTTGTTGTTTTTGTTGATCTTACTTTACATGTTCTGTTTTTAAGTGTGTTGAAAAATTCAAAAACCCATAAAAATTTGAAAAATCTCCAAAAAGTTTGATCGCCTGTATTGTGTATTTCACATGTGAGTTTGGCCTAGTACCTTCGTACTAATGGAGTAGTGCATTTATGAGCTTAGCTTGTTATGTATGCACATTTATCTTTGTGGGAAAAATCTTGAAATCTATGTGTGACTGTTGTAAATCGATCTTCAAGATTGTCATGAATGATTGGTAAATAGTCTTAATGGTTTTGATACATGCATAGACTTGTGCCTATATATCTTCCCACACTTTTTATGTTTTTGCTCTATAGCTCAACAATTGTCAAATCTTGAAAAGAGAAAGTGAGCTGCAAAAGCCATCGCACATACTAGTATTTGACTAGGAAAAAGGGAAAGCGACTTGTATTGAAATGTATGGTGCCCAAAAAGCCAAAGGCTTACTCTCAATATTGAAATATCAAAAATTCCAGGCACCGATCTCAAAATGAGATGTATTGTTCAAAAATGATCAAATGTTATGAATTGACATGAAGCCAAATGAAAAGCTTCAAATATATGTAATCATTTTCTTGTGGGAGGTCATATATGTTCATTTCTATAATTGAGATAGACCACTTGACCTAGTACCAGTTGTGTATGACTTGATTGAATTGATCATTAAAGCTTCACTCTGCACTAAGGACTATTCCACATTTGATACTCACACACAACACACAAGACTTTTGTTCAATGTTTGCATTCTTCTTCCCTACTCTTTTAGGTTTTATTTTACTGCTGTGATTTGATGAATATGGCTTAGAGTAGTTATATTGTTTATCCGCTTGCATTTACTCTATTCCGCACTTAGTTTAAGTTAGAGTAAAATCAACCGAGCCGTTTTTTTGATTTGGGGGTCTAAACAACTCTTTTGTTTTAACACATATTCGAGCTTTCAATTGGTATGAATGCATATTTCATTTGTGTTATGTTCAATGAATGCATATTTCATTTGTGTGATTGTACATGTTCAAATGTGATGTGTATACTCAATTGCTTGTCAATCAAACCCAAAAATATTTTTGAGTATTTTATATGTTTTTGACAATGTTTTTATGTTTTCGTGTTTTGAGTTTTTGTTCAAATCACATTTTTCATGTTTTTCATCAAAAACTTCTTCAGAGGCATTTTCGTGAGAAGCACACGACTAAGCTCTTCCTGCAAAAATGAGTTAAGGCAAAATTGAAAACACAAAATTTCAAACAGAAACTTTCGCGACTGTCTCACGACTGTCTCACAAGTAATCCTTAACTGCAAAAAGTTTTGTGCTTCAGAGGCATTTTTCGTGAGTAACTTCGTGAGAAGGTAACCCGCGAAAAATGCGTGTTTTCAGTTTTAAAGGGCTGATGTAGACAGTTTTTCAAATCACTTGTCTTTCCCTCATTTTTCCTCCCTTGTGCCTCTCTCAACCCCAAACTGATTTTCACTCAAAAACCCAACCAAAACTCAAGAGAAAACTTCTTCAAATCATATCTTCTAAGGTATGTCTATACAATCTTTTCTCTTTATTTCCTTAGATTATGCAGAAAATTTCTAGTTTTTTTTCTTAAATTGGGTTATTTTGAAAAAGGGTTGGGAACTTTAAATTTTGTGAAATTTTTTTCAATTTCTTGATTGGGCTTTGTCCCATTTGGTTTGTTTGTGTTTGCGTTGGCCAATTGTGGCATTTTAACATGTATTTAGGCAAATTTTACTTATGTTCATGCATTGCCCACGTGTTAGTTCTATAGGTGCATACCAAGTGTTTGATAAAATGCCCAAATGACATTTTGGTGTTGTTTTGGACTCTAATGAGTTCCAAACTTTGGGAATTACCTTGATTGAACTTGTTTATCATGTTTTGATCGTTGGTTGTGTGTTTTACACACTTTGACCCAAATGTGCTTAGTCATGCCTTGCGCATGCATCACATAGGCACACCACCTGCACATTTGGTGCACACACTTGTTCACTTATCATGTTTTGCATATCACTCATGCTAGATATTTGTTGCTTACATGTTTAGCACTTATAACATGATTTCGTGACTTTGGTTATATTCTTTTTAGGACTTTGTGTTTGTTTTATGGACTAACTTGGTACTAATCAAGGTTGTGTTCCTGCTTGTGTTTTTGCACTTGTTTCTCTTCTTTATGTCTATTTGTGCAGATGTATCACCGCTCCTCTCATGGTAAAGAACCTGTGATTGACCTTACGTCATCTCCTATATCAAAGAGAACCCGACATTCATCCGAAGTCTCCAACAACGAGAGATTCAAGACTCCCTTAGATTCTTAGACTTTCTCCAGCATTTGTAAGGATCCCTACACTGTGGTGGAACGTATTGTCCGATTTGACACCCTGGGATCCACTTTTATCCCTAGGATTTTTGCGGATAAAGATTGGGCTAATGTATTTGGAAACTTCGAGGATCCGATTGGTGAATTAGTTAAGGAGTTCTACTCGAATGCTAGATTCACCAGAGTTGAACTGAAGTGCTGGGTGCGAGGAAAGGAATTCATCATCACTCCGAACTACCTTGCAAAGATCCTTCGCATCACTCAACCAGCAAATGTGAACATCTCTCCATATGATGATAGACTTCCTCCAGTGAAAGATATTCTGCAAATTCTTGGAGCTGATCATGAGGTTTCAGCCAAAGGAACATCCATTGGAACTGCTAAGTTTGAACCTGAATTAAAGACACTCACATTGATTATGTTCTCCAATCTCTATCCACTGTCTAACACGGGGTTCATCAATCTTGGAAGAGCACAGTTCTTGTGTGATCTCATCACAGGAGCTCAGATTGGTATTTGCGCTCACATCTTCCAGACTATGGGGAAAACAGCAGCAAGAACAGCAGCACAGATGTGTCTTCCTTTCTGCAGTCTTATCATGAAAATCATGGTACTTGAAGGTATTCGTCCGCCAAGAGATGGAACGATCCTAGTTCCTCAACGCCCAATATCCATGGTGTCCTTTCAAATGAGCAAAAGTCACTCTTCTGCTGAACGGAAAAAACAAAATCCGTCCAGAACATCAAAGAGTGAATCTGTTCCACATGTCACTCCTCCCAGTCATGGCTCAACTGCTCACACTACCCCTGGACATACCAAGACTGCATCTACTCACATTCCAGAGCCACAGACTACTAGCACTCAGCCAGGACAATCTAGCTCTCATGCCAACAAGTTCACTATTTTGGTTGAGGGTTTGCATGAGTGTATTTCAGGACTTGCTAATGTCATCTACTCCACCAACAACCAGGTTCAAATGCGTCTCACAACCATTGAAACACAGTTAGATGTGATTCAACACAAACTAGAGGAGAGCCTTTAGCTATTCGTGCCAAAAAGGGGGAGAGCAACTCACTGTATAGATTGGACGATAGCATATAGTAAGGGGGAGAGCATCACAAGAAGGGAAGTGTGCATATTGAAAGGGGAAGTTTTGTGAGCTCAAAAGGAGAAAGCTGGCACATTCTTTTGGATATTCTAACCATTGTTTGGCTAGTCTAGTTTACAGCTTATGAGTTTTCTGGCTACTCGTGTTTTTAACTTTATTAGCTTTTATAACTCTTATATTTTTACATTGCTTTCTTTTAAAGCTTTAAGTACTTTGGTTTAAAACTTTCAGTTTAATTTCAGTACTTTCCTTTTTATTTTCTCGGTTTGTAGCATATTTTTAGTACTTTTAGATTTTGTTGCATTATCTTGAGTACTACACACTTGTGCCCTTGTTGGATCTTGTATCCTTGATGCAAATACTTCTTGTATTTCGCATTGGTTGTATGTTGGACATGCAATTGATTTTTACGTTGCTCTTAATTGTATTGCGTGTCTGGATGATCATTTACTAGCTAAATGTTCATTGTAGTCATTCTTTAATGACTGACTCCGTTTGATCAAGATATGCTTAACTGCTTATATAGTATTTATTACCTTGATCTCACTTTACTTGCTTATATACGTACCGTGTATTCAACTTGTCATATGCTTAATGAAAGTTTTGTTTGTGTGTGAGTGTTTTAGGTTACAGGTATATACATGCAAGTGCTTCACAGCTTCTAGATTAGGTGTGAGTGAGTTTTACCACTGTTCCCAAACTCACGTTTAAGTCTAGAGTCTGTTTTAGGGGTTTTGTCACGGAATAGCCAAAATGGGAGATTGTAAAGTTGTGATTTACAACTATTTTGTGTTGGCTTTAATTTCATGCCAAATTTGATTGTAATTATGTTCAATCTTATGTACCCTGTATTATTTGTGGGATTTAATTGTAAGGGTTGTGTGTGAGAGAGAGTGTGAAGATTCCAGACAATTGAAGACCAAAGAAGTTTTCGCGGGTAGCTCGCGAGAAGTCTTCCCGCAAAGTGAAGCATGTGCTCAGCACATGACTGGAATGCGAAGAGTCATGACAGATGGTGACAGCTAGTTTTCGCGAGTGTCTCGCAAGTAAGGCCTTCCAGCGAGATACCCACGAAACAATCTGTTTTGCCAATTTGTAATATCTTATACACGCTGTCTCTACCCACATTATATATACCCACATTACCCATATATGTTAAGGAGTGCTTTTCAGAGAGAAAACCCTAGCCATTACCCTTGAAAGTGAAACATTGTCATACCCATAATTCTCTACACAATCCATTATGGTTTTCCTCAACTCTTACCTCTCCATTTCAAAATCCTTGAGAGGTTGATAGCCCAAACACTTACCACACCCATCCTGAGTGTAAAGTAAGGTTTTGGTGCTGCTGGGAAGCATTGGAAGAAGCCATTTGTTTGGTGGATGCAATCGGGCTGAATTGCATGATCTGGAGAGCTAGAGAAGACAAGGCTTGGCGAAGTCAGTTGGTAGCGGGAGCTTGGAGGGCTTGAGTACATGGGGTAGACTAGACTTGGAGGGTCTTTTATTATTCGTGTACTCCAACTTATTCTCTAGTGGATCGATTTACTGCTTGGAGGGCAACGGAGAGGTTTTTCGCCGAGTTCTTCAGTTTCCTCTTTGATAACACATCGGCGTGTTATCTTGTGTTTGCATTCTTCTTCCCTACTCTTTTAGCTTTCATTTTACTGTTGTGATTTGATGAATATGGCTTAGAGTAGTTATATTGTTTATCCGCTCGCATTTACTCTATTCCGCACTTAGTTTAAGTTAGAGTAAAATCAACCGAGCCGTAATTTTGATTTGGGGGTCTAAACAGCTCTTGTGTTTTAACACATATTCAAGCTTTCAAAAAGTTTGAACACTTCTTCAGGTTTCAGGATCAGTGCTAATAGGTTTGCTTCGGGATTCGAAGTCCAACTTAAGGTAAGTGTTGATTATATTTTTATCGAGCTCTATCAATTAGTCTGGTCATTATTTTATAAGTTATTCCAGATTGAATAAAGTGATAAGAAAGATTTAATAAGTAAGTCATAGGTCAATGTGTTGTATTTGTTAAAAGGAAAAGAAAATAGCATAAAATGCAAGCTGACAAGTAAAAATTAAGCAAATGGAAGAGCGTAAACTAAAGTATAACTTTTACTATTAAATCTGAGAAGTGAAGTACAATAGAAAGGGAGAGGGGGCATCAACTAAGTCTAAACCCGATTACAAAGTTAGTTGTTTGCTTCTAAATTTTGGGCTAAGCTAAGTTGAAGCTTCTTTTTCTTTCCCCCCTTTCTTCTCTTGCTCTTTCTCCTTCTTCTTCCTTTTCAATTGAGTGACTTCTGCTGCCTCCTCTGTCTCCACATCCACGACATTTGTTGGAACTTGTTGTTCTTTTTCTTTGTCTTTGGCTGACGTGGCAGAAGGAGTAGTGGTGGGCTAAGCTGAAGAAGAGGTAGGGGCAGAGATGGGGTCTACTGAAGGCTGAGGGGGGCTGAGAGCCAAGCGTAAGGCGGGAGGGTAGTAAACCTTATCAGGAGCCTGTGAGAGACGTGTCCCTCAAAAAAAGAGATTTGGGTACCTTTTAAGGCACCTCTCTTTTTGGGTAAGTGGTATGGAGTCGCCACATATTTTTTCTTTATACAAAAAAATAAGAAAAAATACTAATTACAAAATACATGACTGAATAGTTCTCTTCATTGATTGAATAAATATTACATATTTGGAAAATTGAAAAGTTACATACCTTTGGGTCCTAGTTACAATCTACCAAAATACATGGCTTGTTGTCCTAGTTACATTCTACCCAAAAATAAACAAAGACAAGGCTAAATCTACTTAACCAAAGACCTAAATTCGGAGGCTAGGTTACGGAATGGGAAGGTGTTAGGCACCCATTCCGCCCAGACAAAGTTTGGTCTTCTAGACTCTTGTGACCAATGTACCATTTATGCATGTCATGCATGATATGTTGAACATGTGACACAAAACTAAATCACATAAATTTATTTATGAATGAAGTCGATTCTTTTGTTAAAAAATTAGATCTGTTTTGTAGTATTTCAAAAAAAAAAAGATTTTTATTTGTCCAAAATATCATATCTGTTTTGTAGTATTTAAAAAGATGGTTTTTGATGACAAAAATTCAGATCTGTTTTTCTTATATATTAAAAAAAAAATGAAAAGGATTTTTCTTTTAAGAAGAGAGTTTCACTCATAATATGAATTTATGCAATCATGAATTAAAATAAACACAAACACAATAATACATAATCTCTTTCTTTATTTCAAAAATTTGCATGTATTAAGAAAATTAGATCTGTATCTAAGAAAGATACAAATCAGTTTTTTATTGAGAAAAATTCAAATTTGCATCTAATGAAGACGCAATTCCATTTTTATTTTGAGAAAAAGTCAGATCTACATCTTATTATGATGCAGATCTGTTTTTATTTTGAGAAAAAGTCAGATCTACATCTTATAAAGGTGCAGATCTGTTTTTATTTTGAGAAAAAAAAATCAGATCTACATCTTATAAAGATGCAGATCTGTTTTGGTTTTAAGAAAAAGTCAAATCTACATCTTATAAAGGTGTAGATCTGTTTTGGTTTTAAGAAAAATAATTGTTCACATGCAGATTATCGGCATTCAACAAAGAGATTAAAAAAAATTACATATAAACAATCATGCTTTAAACAAAACAATGATTAATAGTTCATGCTACAGATAAAACAATCATCAACATAAAAAGAAGCATAAAGAAAAAAAAGGGTGAAAGAAACAACCTCTTGCATGAGCACACTTTGTTCTTGAGAGGATGTTTTAGGGTTCAAAGAAATTTGTTCAATTCTCTTTGAAACCTAAAAACCCTAATTTTGCAGCAACACTCAGAGAGAGGATCAGAAAATATGTGTGGTTTGAGAGTAAAAAACGTATGCCTCTCAGAGTGTAAAAAAAAAGTTCTGAATTATGAGGTTTAGTCTCTATTTATAGAGGCCAGAAGACTCTAAAAAATAGGTACGGACGATTAGGGTTTGAATCCGGCCGCATCCTTTTGCGAAAAGATCGAAAAGGGTGTGCATTATTGTCACCCGAAGGTCGTTGGGCCAAAGCCCACATGATGGCAATTCGGCACTTTTAGAGTATCGTTCGGCACTCCAAATGTGCCGTTCGGCACTCCAAAAGTGCCGAATTGGCTCTTGGAGGCCGAACGCGCTTTCATGTTCGAGTGCCATTTGGTCTCTCCTTCTAGGGTTTTTTGGCCGGTCCTTGTACCTAGATGTGTTTTCAACCTCCGTTTATGATTTTTTCTCTTTTCTAGATAATTCAGGCTTTTTTAAGAACAATTATCTTGTGGATAAATCCCTTAAAATAAATCTTGGTAAAGTTCAGATTATCCACAATTATATTGTTATCCAATCATCCCTTTTATTCCTATGCATGCATCCCTATTTTAAACACTTATTGTTAACCAATTACAAAATTATTTAATTAATTTTAATTGTTCAGCCAATCAGAATTAATTTAAATTAATCGTGTGTGGTTAACTCTACCTAGACATAATGCATATGGATCGTGCAAACTTGATCATGCGATATCTTTTGATCCAATGGTTCAATTTAGAAACCGGAAACACCGTTGTGACCATTAGAATCTCAAGATCATTTTTATGATATGCAATGAATGAATTAATGCATACAATGCAGGTACAAATTGATGCATGTGATGCAAGAACAAAATTATGCATGTGATGCAAGAATGTTTTTTTTTTTTTTTTTTTTTTGTACATGTATGGTCACTCCAGTCATCTTCCTTGATTAAATCATGGGTGCAAAATCGAGTGTCTACAGAGCCCTAAGCTCTGATTCAATATTGACCCCCGCTGCAATCAGGGCTTGACCCTAAACCTCCAAACAGAAAGCCCGAGCAACATCCCTGAGTTGGGCAGTGAGGCTTTCTGCAACCTTAGTCATGCCCGCATCGTAGGCCGCTTGCTCGGCCTTGGCCTTTTCGGCGTCCTTGGCCTCCAGCTGTTTTTGTGACTATTTGAGCTCTACCACGGTTAAGGCCAACTTGTTCTCAGCCTTTTTCTGGGCCTCTAAGCTGGGCCTCTAAGCACTCTGCAACTTGTTTTCGTAGCTGTTCAGGGCAGCTTTGGCGTTCTTTTGGGCCTTCTCGGCCTCGGTCAATTGGGCAAGAGTCTCCTTGAGCTTGTTTTCCACCTCCGTGTGGGCCTTCTCAACTACTGCCAGCTTACCCTCAGCTTATCTGGCCTGGTCCAACACGTGGTCCACCCACTCCTCAGCCATGAAGGCAACTTGGACAGACTACAAGATTGGTATCAGTTAATGCATGTATGGTTTAACTTTATAAGCTAAGGAGAATAATCATATTCCTTTGCTAAGTCTTGTTTCAGGGCGAGGAAGACTTCACACTTTCTAAAGGACCTGAGCTCTTGCATATCCTCAGGCAAGCAAAAAGCCTTCTTTAGGCATTCTGCCACCAGGTTGGTGTCGTCCAACACAAGATTGCTAGAGCTCAGTGTGAACAAGGGTTTCCAGATGGAAGGCTTGGGTGGCCGGTCTCCCCCAATTTCTTTCGAGGTCCCAAAAGAGATATTTTTCTTCTATTGGCCCCTAGCTGTTCGGGCCTCCTTGGCTGGGGGCTGGTGTAAGGAATGGGTGACTTCTCCTTCCTCGGCACCTTCAGTGCCTTTGCCTCCTTGGGCCCTTTTTCTCTTTTTATCAGCAGCATCAGAAGAAGATGCGCACGTTAGGGCAGGAGTGGGTGGTCGGGGTACCACCGCGATAGCTGGAGTAGAGCCCCTAGTGTGGGCTGTGAGCAAGGCGAGGAGATCCAGGGTCTTCTCTTCAAAACTCATTCCTTCGGGAATATTGGTCCCCTCTTAGCTAGAACTGACTTGGGTGAGGCGTAGCGAGCAGTGTGAGGTGCTAGGAGCGTATTCGGGGTCTTCTTGCTAGTAAAAGACCTCGAAGTCTTTGTCCGTTACTTCTTGCTGGACAGGTTCTGGTGTGGGCTCCTTAGCTTCATCGTCTAAGGGAATGGGAGGTTCTTGTGAATAGAGGAGCCTGGCTGCAAGTGGGGCTGGGAGTTCCAGCTAGAGGAGGTTTAGCTAATAGGAAGCCTAGGACAGCTACGTCTATTAAAGCCAATCGAGGGTCTCTGACTTTAATGACATTCTTCAGGCTTTGAAAGCGTTTGGTAAAGGGCACATATACCCGAGGATGACGTGCGCAGCTCGGAGTTGACCGTCCTTGTGCAGAAAGATCTCTGACTTGAGGATCCGGTTTAGGTCTGTAAAGTTTACCAAATGTTTGGACAGGGTAGTGTGGTATTCGTCTACCAATGAAAACAATAGAAGTTGAAAATCAGTTCTAATTTTTTTTTTTTTTTTAACTTATAAAAACTAGGCAAGATCCTATATATGTCTATGGTCCGTGGGAACCCTACCTGGTTCCCCTTCCCGAGTAGGACAGTGCAATTCGTCATGCCAGTCTCCCGAGACGATGAGGAAGTCCTCGTCCATACTTTTGCTTGAGTCTGGTAGGCAGGAGATTAACCTAACGGAAGGAACTCTACATTTAATGTAGTATTTAGTCTTTTCCCCCTTTTGATAGTTGTACACCCAGTTTACGTAGTGCCATGTTAGGTTGGTCCCCATTTTTCTGCTTAGCATGTCTACATATCCGAGGACCCTAAAGACATTTGGGGAGCATTAGGTGGGGGTGAGCCTATAGTTCATTAGGTAGTCTCGGGTGACCCTTCCCATGAGAATTTTCATCCCGCCTTCTATGAAGGCAATCATTGGAATGACTACAAAGCCAAGAGGTCTGTTCATGACCAGCCATTCACCCACTTCACAATGTTGGAGTTCAACACTGTTAGGGATCCTATATTGCGCCCTAAAGGTGGCCATGCTTTCGGGAGTATCTACTAGCCTAGCAAATCTACCCATGGAGTTTTATGGTAAGATAAATGTAAATCCGTGCAAAAGAAAAATTGGAGTATGAACACACCTATGAGCAATGAAAAGATTTCTCCTCAGGAAGCTGCTTCAACTCAAATCGCCAAAATGCATAAATGAGGGAAAGCCAGCCCCAAGTCCTCCTTATATAGGGGTGAAAAATGAGCGGTAAGTTTCCCGCTCATAAATAAGGAGAAATAAGGACCGTAGGATCCTCATCACACCGTAGAATGAGGGGGGACAAGCAGCCACCTGACACCATAAATATGAGATCGTGGATTTCGAAGTGTCAAGAGCTTGCTGGAGACAGGTGAAAGGACGTTACCACGTGGGAATGCATACGGCACGTATCAAACTAGATCGTGTAACTAAAACCTTGCTTTTATCTCAGAGTTAATAAGCAAAGTTTTAGGGGGCTATTATGGGGGCTTAAGGATCGAAGAAGGGATTGTTGGGTTGTAGTATTGATTTTGGGGCTTCATACATCCGATGAGGGATGTCACCTGAGGAGGGGAGGTGAAGATACGAAAGATTCTTAGGAGCTTCAGGAAGGGAAGATTGGTTGGAGAGAGAGAGTCATAAAGGTGAGGGGAAGCTTCCAGTAGGAAGTGGGTTGTTGCCTCCGTATTAAATGGTGGGCAACAGCTTTATCAGCTGCATTGATGAGGAAGTGACTTGAACAATGTAACTCATAGCTAAGCAAACTCCTTCTACCACCTTCTTCAGATGTAAAAAGGGACAAGTGTCACAAGGAGAAATTGGTTAGGTAAATATGGGAGGTCAAGATGTGAAGTAGGGGGGAGTATATAAGAAAAATATGGTTCTCAGAGAAAAGAGAGAGAGGCAAAAAATATCTGAAAAAGAAGAGTTAAGACCAGAACATAGAGAGAAGAGAGTGAACAGTGTCTTTTACTGTGTATCATTGGCCTCCTCGGGCAAGC
>JARYZH020001315.1:0-32554 GCA_030021035.2 Notholithocarpus densiflorus
TATATATATATATATATATATGCAGAGAGCAGTAATCATTGGCATGGAGTGTAGGTGGTATTGGGACATATGTGGTGGTTGATTTGTTGAGTCGCTATCATGGGTCGATTGGCGTCAAGTCATTACATGGGGGAAGGGGCAATGTAGGTGGCAAATTGTTCTGATGGCTATGGTGGGGCTGTATGTGGGCTAATCTAGCCTGATGTAAAACAGACCACCACAACCTTTCTAGAGTATCAAGTGCCCCTAAAATCGAGCAGGGCAAAAAGCACTAGTAGAAATTATTTGGGCAACGAAGTTGGAATTAAATGAAATTTGACAGACTGGAGAAAAACGGTCTTATGATCAATAGCTGTGACTTTTCCATGAGGTGCACCCTGATTTTTATGAATTCCTTCGTTTAACCTCCGAAAATAGTTATTAGTGTGAATATGGCGTCGCTTGTTTTGGGATGACCCTTAAAGTCAGTAGTTTATGATTTTTCATTTAACTTAATTTTACCATTTTTTTGTAAAATTCAGTATTTTGCCACCTAATCTCGTGATTAGTGTGAATTAGGGTTTCAGACGATTTCCTAATCGTCCTAGGGTTATATTTATTTCGTATTTATATGTTTTGTATCTTCCAAAGGCAAACCATATTATTATTAATAAAATTCAGAGTTTTTCTCAAAATTTTCTCTAGTAGATTCTAGACCTATCACCTTATCTTATAGACTCAAGAAACCCCTTGTAGACTCGAGGTTTACTACCAGAAACTAACAGTATAGTTTCTGTTCTATCAAAGATAGTATCGTGTGTGCTTTATTCAGACTTTCGCGACATCATAGCCCCTATCTAGCATGGGCTAAGTTAGGCATGAGAGTGAGGTGTAGTGGAAACAAATATATAAAAATAATTATTTTAGATTATTGTACAATGATTTATTGCAATATAAAAATTGAGATATATGATAAATTAAAAAAATGAATGACTAAAATAGAAAAAGTAACTTTTAATTTCAAAATTTGGCTAAAATTTGCAAAACTAGATGAGAGTGATCTAAATTGTTTTTACAAAAGAATCTAGCAATGTAGTTTGCAAATTTCAAGTGCTATCCTCTTGGCTAAGAAACATGTGTTGGATTCAATACTCGAGGGTCAATTCTTTCCTCCTCTCACAAAAATGGTAGGTATTTCCTTTCAATTTATTTTCCTTCCACTATTTAATTAAAGAAATGGAATAATACTAATGATGTTACCCAAAAAAAAATTCCTTTAAATTCATTTTCATTCCACTCTAACAAAAAGTTACTTTTTTCAATTTTTTTTTTCCTTTCAAAAAATCAAATACAAGAAAGATAGATATCTATTTCCTTTTCATTCTATTCTATTATAGCCATTCTTTTCTATTCAATTCCTTTATATGCTCCCAAACATAATATTATTTTTCTAATCACTCCTACCAATGACTTTGTAACTTATAAAAAGTGTCGTATTTGAGAGGCTTAATATATATATCTGTCAATCGATCATGTAACTTTACAAACTCAAGTTTAAATTTCTTTTTAGCATAAATTCTCAAATAAAATGATACCTTGTGTGTAGCAATATGCTTACTTTGGTCATGAAACACTAGATTATTTGCTATTGTGTGTAGCAATATGCTTACTAGTCCAAAAATATCTTGTAAGCTTCTTCTTACAGTATATATATGTAGCTTCTTCAATAAGTTTCTAAACCAAATCTTGTGACAAATACTTGAAGTTGCAATAGCATACTTAGAGCACTAGCATTGGGGGTGTAAACATTCTCCAGTTGCTATTTTACAACCTAAGACACCAAAAACCCACTTCATCCGGGTTTGTAAATTTAAAAAAATTTGCAACCTATGAATAGTAAGGTTGCATATATGCAACCTTACTGTTCATAGGTTGTAAAGAAAAAAAAATTATTTTAATCTTGCGATTATGTGTGAAGAGAAAAAGAGAGTGGGAGGAAAAAGAGAGAATAATATTTTTTATTATTTTATTAGGTAGTTTATATTATTTTTATTGGGTTGTATGTAAAAATATAAACTAGGATGTAGGGTGAGTTGTAAAATAGATTGATAAAATAGATAAAGTAGTGTTTCAGGATGCAAAATAGGTTTTTTTTTTTTTTTTTTTTTTTTTTTTTTTTGTGCATCCTTGGATGCTACTGCTCTTAGCTTCACAAGTGAAAAGTGTTAAAAGTAGTTTCTCCTTTGAAATCCTTATAAATGTGATATCTTCCATATAAAGTACAAGTGATGATAAAAGTCTTGTAATTCAATGGTATTACCTACTCTCATTCTTAAAGACATGTATGGTCCAAATCCCCCTCTCCTATTATTATTACTATGAAATTTATAAATAAATTAAAAAATATATATTAAAAACCGATGTCAATGTTGGATCTAAATGAAAATGTTGTTTACTTCAATCATAGAAAACTATATTGACAACTATGGAAAAAAAAATTTATAAAAATATTGTATATGTAACCTTACTCAAATGTTATTTTGATTCAATCATAGTATCAATGTTTTCTAACCTTTTATCATAATATCAATGTTAACGTAGGCGATGATAATGCTTTGGTCTCCTTTAAACGCATGTTCCATCAGTGTTGTATGGCTGGTTAAATCTTCATACAATTAAACATAAAGGGTGAGATTCGGGTCCAGTGTCTAATTGCACTAGACTCGTTGAGATTATAATACATGTCCACTTTTGAACACATGTTACCATCTTAACGGGTCCAGTGCACTACATGCACTGGACCTAAGCCTCACCCAAACAAAAATGATTCCATTATATGATTTGGAAAATATATGAAACAAATTGTTCATAGGTTTTTTTTTCCACATGTCCTATGGCACAAATTATTAGGCAAGCCATACCTCAACAGCCCTATTTTATAAAGTAAGAAAAATGAGATCAAATTTATTTTCAAATCCAACCACATTAATCAGGCATTTGCCTAAAATTCCTCATACCTAATTTGTTGGATTTACATCTTACATTCTTGAAATGGTTTCACGATCCAAGTAGTTCTTTTTTTTTTGGGGGGGAGGGGGGGGATTACACTTTGTCCACCTATATTTGCTTGAAAAATACTTTGTTTACCTGTGATTTAAAAATTAGCACTTTACCCATCTAAGGTAAGTTCTGTTTGTCTCCAGTTATTCACCTCTGTTAAAAATAGGGGTAAATTTGTATTTTTGCTACTTTTTTATGTCTCTCTCCTCTCAAAACATAAAAAACTAGGGAGAGACTCACCTCCAATTTGAATATCTCCAGTTTTCTTCCATTTTTAAGTAGATGAGTGACACGTGGAAAAATAAAACATCTAATGGCCTTAAAAAAGACCTCTCTCTCTCTCTGACAAAGCATAGGAATTTGCCAGAGACGAAAAGTCATAAGCACAAAACAAATAGATCCAGGCACCTCAATGGTGGAGATTCGCCATGGCCATTGTTGGTGAACGACGCACTGAAGCGGCAACTAAGGGCGACGACAAGTGAATCGGTGATTAGAAAATTCGAGTGGCACGTGGCAGCACGTCAAGTGGAACATGGGGACCGGATTCCTGGGTTTTGTATATCGAAGGTTGGTTAAGGGATCTATGGTGTTGGTTTTGTAAAGGGATTTATGTAAACTCATAGATCTGAAGGGAGGCTCGGATTACTCATGGTTTTGTACTTGCAACGGCTATCACTTTTAATGGTGGCGAGGCAACGGCAGAGACTTGGCAACAGCAAAGACTTGGCGGCTTCATGGGTCACAGTGGTGGATTTGTGTTCCCGGTGACTATGTGATTTGTTCTGAAGGAGAGAGGCAAGAGAAAAATGAGAAAGTGATGGGTTTTTTTCTAACCGTTGGATTTTTATTTTTCCACGTGTCACTCATCTACTTAAAAATTAAAAACATTCAACCAAAACAATCATCTAACCAAAATTAAGAACATTCAACCAATCTTGATAACTCCATTTTCGTCTCATCATTATTACAATAAAAATAATCCAACTACTACACATGGCTTCTCCTCAATTACTTGTCGTATCTATTCCTTGATGATTCTCTGAACCTTTTGACTGCGTGCTGAGGTTTACGAACTTGCAGATTTCTTCTCTGAGGTTTATGAAATCATATTGTTGTTTATTTGATGAAAGTCTGTTGTGAAATCACATTCACCAATATATGCAATTATTGGTTTTGTTAATAAATGGTATATATGCAATCATATATGCGTTTATTTGATGACTTTGCAAAATGATCCTAAATTGTTGTCTGTGATCTGTACTTGATTTATGTTGGTAATGAAAGTTGGAATGGTAGATAAAGTTGTTTGAACATAATGCCGTTTGAATGGGTTCGATGATAATTGGGGATATGCAATATCTAACTTGGTGTTTGAAATATCTCAACAGACAACAGAGAAGAAATGAAAATCTGCAAGTTCGTAAACCTCAGCACGCTGTCAAAAGGTTCAGAGAATCATCAAGGAATAGATAAAATAAGTAATTGAGAAGAAGCCATGTGTAGTAGATTGGATTATTTTTATTGTGCTAATGATAATGAGAAGAAAATGGAATTATCAAGATTGGTTGAATGTTCTTAATTTTGGTTGGATGATTGTTTTTGTTAAATGTTTTTAATTTTTACAAAACCTAGCTTTTAGATCTTTTGTTTTTTAATTTTTTATGTTTTGAGATGAGAGAGACATAACAAAGTAACAAAAATACAAATTTACCCATGTTTTTAACAGAAGTAGATAATTGGAAACAAACAGAGCTTACCTCAGGTGGGAAAAGTACTAATTTTTAAACCACAAGTAGGCCAAGTGTTTTTCGAGCAAACCATAGGTGGGCAAAATGTAATTTCTCTCTATCTTCTTCTTCTTCTTTTTTTTTTTGTATTTAACGTGATGTGTTGGACTCATAATTGGTCTTTTTATCTATATCAAGGAATGGGTTTATGGCCCATGTATCTCTTGCATTGCGGATTGAGCTCAAGGCCCATGCTTTTTCCTTAGAGGATCAAGTCTCTTAGCGGACATCATTTCTGTCATCTCTAATTGAATAGATTTTCCCAATAACAAATCATATATTTATACGAAGTGGATCATGGGGAAAATTCCAATTACAAGATAGCAAAATTATTTGGGCCATTGCTATCATGATGGCTCATACATAAATCTTAGAAAGTCAACTCTTGATGGGTAAAAAATTTCATTTTGGGTTGGCCACTAAAAACATAAGGTGCATATATGTTTCTTGAAAGGCTCAAACTTTAGGTCCCATTTGATAATATTGTTTTAGTAACGTTATTTAAGTTTTTTAAAAATACGTGTAGATAAAAAAGTGTTATGAAAATACGTGTTGTGTTGTTTAAACAACGAAAACTGTTGTTTAAATACCCTTATTAAGCACCCCCTAAGTTGTTAGGAATCTATCTATATATATCTAAAAGCTGAAGAATAGTATTTATTATTTATACGCTCTTGTTAAACCACATCATCCACCTATTTCCAACATTCTCTCTCTAATTTCCTCTATTCCTTTATCTTCCTTTAGTTTTGACTTTTCTTAATCCCTCCACTTATTATAAATTTACAATTCTCTATTTCATTCTATACATAGTTTTCCCACACACAAAATGTTCTCTCTCTCTCTCAATTTCTTTTTCACTTTTTGGTGCATTTTTTTTTCTTGCATCTCTACTTTAGGTTGATGATTTTTTTATATTATTATTTGAAACTTTACTTTGGGTTGATGTGATTAAGTTGTGTTTTTAAGTTGTTATCTTTTTTTCTTCATAAACTTTCATTGATTTCACAAATATTATCCTATTGCATTATATATAAATATAGTATAAAAGAAAATATGTTATTTTATTACATGATTTGGATAATTTGGTGTTTATTACAATATTTTTTATTTTTACTTTTTTTTATTCTCGTTTTATTTTCTATAAATTTCTTATTATTCTCTCTCACATTCTCTCTTGAAAAGTGGTTATTCTCTCTCTCTTCATTTTTTATTCTTTCTTGCAACTCTACTTTATATTGATGAATCATTGTGATTTTTAAAACTCTATTTTAGGTTCATACATTTTGGTGTTGTATTTTTTAGTTCCCCATTATAAGTAGTATATCTCTCTCTCTTTGATAGTTTTGGTTGGTTTAATTTTGTTTGAGTTAATACTTGATTATTTTGGAAGTAAGAATTTGAGTTTATATCAAAACACAATCTTGACTATGCTAATAACAAATCGGCATTTGGTCCATTTCAGTCTATTTTGGTCAACTTCATCAATTCGGCCCGGTTCAATCCACTTCGGTCAATTTTGGTCCAATTTAGTCTACTTTGGTCCACTTCAATTCAATTAGGTTCATTCAATCTACTTCAGTCCAATTTGACCCGTTCGGTTAATTTAGTCCACTTCGATCTATTCGGTCCAATTTGATCCATACAGTCCACTTAGGTCTATTTAATCCAATTGGGTCCACTTTGGTCTCACTACAAAAAAACAGTACTATTGCAGCGGGCCTAAACCGCCGCAAAAGCCCAAAAAACCGCCACTAAAGGTCCATTTGACCTTTAGCGACGAGTGCTATTGTGGCAGTTCTACCCGCCACCGTTGCGGTGCCACTATAGATCTATTGCGGTGGTAACAAAAAACGCCGCAATAGATTGGCCATTTAGCGGCGCTTTTGGTCTATTACGGAGGGCTGAAAACCGCTGCCATATGAGGTTACTATTCAGGTCAAGTGACCTTTTAGCAACAGGCAATAAGCGCCGCTATAGGGTTTATTAAACAACAAACTCTACGCACCTTTTAGCGGCGGTTATGCCCACCGCTAAATGTGTAAGGCTTTAGCAACGGGCTATAAACACCGCTATAGGTCTTCAATTATATCATAATTTTAGTCCTTTAGCGGCAGTTTTTGCCCACCGCTATAGGTTTTTTTTTTTTTTTTTTTTTTTTTTTTTTTTTTTTTTTTTCCCTCTTGGGTTCTAAAACCACATTTCTATTACAAATAACCTATAATAATTTATGCTCCACTAAGACAATACCACAAATGTAACTAGATAACACCACAAATGTCTCCAAACTAACATTATATTAACATAGAAATATATTATCAAATACATAACATTATCTATAACCATTATCATAAAATTAACAAAAGAAAGATGTGGTCCTTTGTACACAGAAAGTCCTTCAACACTTAAACTAAGCTAGTACCATAATCAAAGTTTCAAAGTGTTTCAAAATATTTTCCAACACTTGCAAAAAATGTGTTTGTTCAAATGTGGTTCTTTGTACGCAAAATGTCCTCAAACACCAACATAAAACTTATAAGCTGCTTAGTTGATAGGATGCTGCTAATGATTTTTGGAGAGCTAGGGATTGTAGGATCGAAGGAACGTCCTACATACAAAAAAAAAAAAAAAAAAAAAAGGCAATAATTAGGACACAACGATATCAAATATTGGAATCCAAAATTGCTTTGCAACATCAAAAACAAGCAATAAGCTTCAAAAAGTTGACTTAGTTCAATCAAATTCCACTTCTATTAGTGAAAATCAGTACATATCTTTAGAACCAAAATTTAGACAACACAAAACAGCACAACAAAGTGAAAGAGAGCTGGTAGGGACACCCAAATGCATAACCAGGTATAAGTCAACAATTCATGGGCAATGTCACAATGCAACAACAAAAGATCTATGGTCTTACCGCTCCTTGTACAGAGAACATTTAATCAGTACCCTCACTGCTTGGGATATTAGAGTAAAAGATATCAAACAAAGTCAACCGACACCAATTTCCAATCGTTAACATTGAGAACAAACACTTAATATTTCATGAGCATGTTGTTTCGTCAATCAAAAATCACCAAGTGAAATCTAACTAAACTAAATCATACTTATTAATTGTGATTTTTATTTGATTTGAAAACTCTAAATCTCCAAACTTCCATGAATTCATTTCATCCTCAGAAGTCAGATCAAGGGCTTAACCAGATGATTAGTCAAATACAAAAAGCAGGAAAGGAAACTGATCATGCCAAAAGAAGTGCATTATATACATCACAGTTTGACATTTTTATAATGCATTACTTGCAACAAAGTCTAATAAGTGCATATAAATGGATCGAATAGAATGACAAGAAAATCTTAGAGATTTCGGACTTTTCATCTTGCTCATTCAATAAGTACATACAAACCAAGATTACTCAATAAGTGCATATGAATATTAGCTCATCAAGCCTGTTAAGACTTTTCCATGATTTTGTTTGGGACTTGATATGGTTCTATGTATTTAGTTGGGCTTCTTCATTTAATTTTATCAGCTATTTCTCCACTACAACACCATTAGTATGTAGCATGACATAGGCTCTTCATGTCCCAAAAAGTGTCTTGGTTGTAAAGACACAATTATTAGTGAAAAGTAAAAGATCCAAACAAAAAGTCCATCAAAGCATACGCCATGGTTCAAACAAATTTGAACGAGTGAGACATTGAACTTTATAGGCTGCTTTAGTTATTATGGAGTCTTAGAATTAAGTTTTTCGAGTTAGAAAATTGCTAGTTCAATTATAATTAGAGGCCCATGAGTCTTATTTTGTGTTTTGAGTCTTTTCCCTATTTTGTTTAGATGTTCTTGAGTACTTTTTCTCTACTATTAGTAATCCCGATCTTTCTAAGAATAGGTTATTTTTATGATTGATTTTTATGAAATTAACAGCTTATCTTAAGCTTTGAGAGTGCAATTGCCTTCTCCTCTCCTACCTAATTGTAATTACTTAGGATAACCTAGATGTCATTGTTGAGTATTTTATCTTTCTTTATTTTACATTCTATTCATTGTTTTAACACCAAACAGCCATCAACATATTCAAGATCCAATCTTTCATTACAAAAACAATCATTACCCAAAGAAATTCATTTCATTGACCAATATAAAAAGCATGTCGCACCAAATATAGCATGAAGCATAGCCAATTAACTACATGCAGATTATGTCCAAAACATTACAATCATTTTCAACCTCTATCAAAACCCAAATTTAACAAACCTATGTTCCTAAGAAAACAACAAATTTCAAAGAGAAGGCACAAAGAAAGACTAACATGTGATAACCACAGTTGCTACCCGTGTTGATGCCACTAACTACCTGCATGCAGAAATGGGAAAAACATTAGCAAAAATAGCAAAGATCAAACAACTTTAGTAACTTCTAGTCAAAAGCAACCTGCTCAAGTGATTGCACAAGACATTTGTTCAACTCAAAAGAGTTAGACAACAAAATGAAGTCAAATAAAATTTAAAGCAAAATATCTGAATTAAGAGTAGTAATTACAGTGTCATTATAAGTCATAACGGCTCCGTATTGAGGTGTTCACGAATTTAGAGAGAGAGGCCCACTATACAAAGAAATTAGCCAGATGGAAACATTTTTTTATTGGTAAGTTGCATATGCGGGCCCAATGGTTTTTAAACCAACAACCTCACCCTCCACCTAACACTTACAAGGGGAGGAGGTGCCAATTGAGTTAAAGCTCATTGGCATTCAGAGAATTAGCCAGATGGAACATCACAATACAATTTAACAGTATCAGTTTGTCCTCTCTAGCAGTGCAACCAATGAAAATTCTATAACCATGCATTATAACCAGCGATCTACCAGATCAACAATTGAAGGAAATAGTGCTTTGGAAATTCCCAAAGAAGTACAGTCAGTTGGAGTTCCTGCAAATCATATGAAAAATTTCAATCTTGTATTAAAAAATAAAAATTCAGCAACCAGATAGGTCCATGATTGAGCCTCACAAAGTCACAAATATGTTCCCGAATATCCTATATGTTGTTAGACTCCTACAAGGTTTATAACTTGAAAACACTGATCTAAATAAAATAGATCAGTACTGTAACACTTGAATAAGGATAAACATCAGGATATTAACAAAATGATTGTCTAGAAAAAGGGTTTAGCTCTAAAGATAGCTCTTGAATTCTCCTATCTTTCTCATCCTATGATATGACATTTTTTTTTTATAAGTATCCTATGACATGATGTCAAAATTCATATATCATTCGAATCATTCAGAACCAAGATAGTAGATGAGTGCCAAGAATTGGCCTCCAAAACATGTAACCCAGTATCTAATAAATCGTAAACATTAAAGACTAAAGTTAGACCAAATATTGTTCTTGCCATTTCTACTGCAAAGTTGTAATCTATGACAAAAGATTGATGAAATAAAGAAATGTTTCATATAAAAGTTAAATCAATTGAGATCTAAAGTCAAGCAACTACTAATATAAGGAAATGAGCAGGATAATTAGATGCAATCACCAAGACACAGGACAAGCAAAAATATAGAGTAGAAAGTAAAAGCACAATCAACAATATCTATTATCTGGTTTATAATCAAAGTTTAATGTCACAAAGCACCTCTCTCAGCTGCAAATTTAGGTTCCTTTCTAATTGCCTAGCAAAGAAACAAGACCCTAAAGCATCTTAAGGACATGCAAGAGACTGTAGCAGCTGATTTTATTTTCTTTATTTTTTATTGAAGCCAATTGAAGTTGATTTTATTATGCTAACTTCAACCTACAAGAATGAACCAATTAAAATATAACCAGTGGTTTGTGAAAAACTTCATCAATATGTTTAATTAGAACTTCATTAATCTTAAAACATAACTTAATATATTTAATTAGAACTTAAATTCCTATTTTTTTTGTTTATGGTACTAGCCCATGTCCAAGCTATTTTAAACCTCTATCCAAGCCCAATATATTATCCGACTACCCAATAAAACTTTGAGACCACGAGCCTACAATATTGGTATTGAATGATAAATAATTTCCCATGAAACAAGAGTGGTGGACAGCTATTGGAGTAATATTTGACTATTTGTTCAATTTCTTATAGTTCCAAGAAAGCTTTTTAACCATTCACTTCAATTCAAAAAAAAAATTACCCATCACGTGAGGGGTCAGTAGAATCAGGCTCTCTCACCAGTCACACACCCACACGGCAGGCAATACATAAATTAAGACCCGTATAAAACAAAAATAAAGAAGAAAATAAACCAAAGAATAGGGATGGCAATTTATATCCGACCCGCGGATACTCGGTCCAGTCTCACCTTAATGGGTCGGATTTTACCCGGCCCGATAAGAAATAGGATCGGGTATGGATTTTAAAAAAGAAAAAAAAAAAAAAAAACCCCGAAGCAAGTCCGGGTCGGATCCAGATTTTATCAAAAACCCCGCCCGAAACCTGGCCCGAACCCGGACCCGAATATGACCTGGTTACCCTAAATTACTAAAAGCCCCCTTATATATATATAGTTGTAAACTAAACCCTAAGTCCCTAGCTCTGTAACTCATCCGCCTCTCAATCTCATAATTTCATTTCAGCTCACTCCAGTCCTCACGCCTCACGCCTCCTCAGTCCTCCTCACGCCTCACGCCTCATGCCCTCACCCTAACCCTCAATCTCTGTCACTCACGCAGCCACGCACAAGAGCACGCATCCACGCACAAGAGCATGCCTCGGCCTCACTCTAACTGTCACCCACACTGAATCTCACAGCTCACACAGTCACTCACTCACTCTCAAGCATCGCTGGCCAAGCTCTCTGCACTCTCTCTTAATATTTCTGCAATCTCTCTTACCCACTCTCTGATTTGTTTCAACATTGAAGGTTTTTTTTTTTTTTTTTTTTTTTTTAAATAATCAAATTCATCCATGTGCAATTTTTTTTGGTTGGATTAATATTGATGATACTGCCATTGGGTTTTATAGTTGATGAAGTAGTAAGGAATTTGAGAATGTTATTTTTATTGTTCAGAATTTTAGTTCTTATTGAAGATTCAGTGCGTCAATGAGTGCATATGTATTGTTTGTGAAAATGTCTGAATGAGTTTTTATGTTTATGTATTTTTGTTCTTTGTTGGTGATTTTTCATGGGCTTGCATGCTAATTCCTTTTACTTTTGCAGTTAAGAACTAAACTTAAGAAAAAAGAGACTGTGATCGCGGGTCTGGGTCCCAAAAAAAAATCCGTTTAATAATCGGGCTGGGTCCGGATCGCGGGTCCAGACCCACTATACAAAAACCCGGCCCGAACCCGACCCGTTGCCATTCCTACCAGAGAAGCAGACCAAATGAATAAAAAAAAGATGACAACGAAGAAGGGAGATAGATCAACAAGGTGAGGGTGACAAAGAAGCTTGTTTACTACGCAGGCAACGTGATCAACACTAATCCAGTAAGTTATTGAGAGGAAGGAGAGAGACTTTTAGATTTGATACTGGAGAGAAAGAGAAAGAGAGTGAGAGATAGAGAGAAAATGAGAGAGAGTTTTGTGTAGCGGGAAATGAAATATTGATGGGAAAATAATGTTTTGTGTGGGAAATGAAAAATTTTAAGTGGGAAATGAAATTTTATGCAGGCAAAGTGATGAATTAGAAATGTGTGGAGTGTGGACTTAAGAGCACTCACAGCAGTGGTGCTATATTGGTATATTGGTATTTTTTAGCTACTCAAACACCAAAAAGCATGCTACAGCAGTGAAGCTAAATCTATTTTTTTTAGCTCCATTGCTACATTGCACATTTATAGATAAATGTGCACTGTTCATGAAAGCTAAACAAAAAAAAAAAAATTTATTTTACTCCCCTTTTTATTAAAATAATATTTCTTTTCTCTTTCCTTTTCTCTTCCCGTTTCACATCTTATCTCTCTCTCTCTCTCTCACATTACTTCCCTCTGCTCTCTTAGACCAAAGCTCCTCTCTCTCTCATCTCACAGATCAGGTCCTGCCCTTGCCGCCGCCAGTCACGCCCTTACCTCCGCAAGTCACACCTTTGCCGCCGCCCTTGAATCCATCTCGCCCAGTCCTCCACATTGCTGACCCACCTCCCCACGCGGCCGACCCACCTCCCCACGCGGCCGACCCATCTCGCCCAATCCTCTATCTCACCGCTCACCCAACGCTGATCCAAGCTCCATCGCCGACCCGAGCTCCATCGCCGATCCAAGCTCCATCATCGACCCAAGCTTCATCACCGATCCAAGCTCCATTGCCGATCCAAGCTCCATTGCCGACCCAAGCTTCATCGTCGCCATCTCTCCCACCATGTATGAGTTCAGACTTCTCTGTGGGTGGCTGGGCTGTGGGTGGGTTTGTGGGTAGATCGGTGTGTTCGTGGTGGTGGCTCGGGTGGGTTTCGTGGTGGTGGGTGTGGGCGTTGCCTGGTGGGTCTGGTGGATGTGGGCTTGGTTGATTTTTTTTTTTCTTTGTTGTGGGCTGTGGTGGTGGTGGTGGTGGTGGTGGTGGTTGTGGATGTGTGTGTGGCTGTGATAGTTGTGTGTAGTGAATATATTATTTTATTATAGTGAGATAGATTATTTTATTGTAATAGATATATTATTTTATTGTGATGTTTATATTATTTTATTGTGTTGAAAGCTAAAATAGATCCACTGCAGCAGCATATATGTAAGTAAAATAGATAAAGTAACTTTTGGTGGAGCTAAATAGTTAAATTTTTAACTCCACTGCTGTGGATGCTCTAACATGTGGCCTTTTTTTTTTTAATGAAAGAAATGTGTGGTCTAAATGATACTAACTTGATAAGTTTATCTTTTCACTAAAAATTAATGATAAACTTTTGCTAAAAAAAAGACTAATCACTAAAATGTTCCTCAAAAAAAAAAAAAAAAAAAAATACTAATGGAGTAATTATGGTAAGTATTTTTAAAAGAAAAATTAATTAGAATTTAATGAATTAGAATAATAATATCTTAAATTAAGATTAGATAGTGTATTTTTATTAAAATAAATAGAAAGAGATAACGATAAATTAATGAATATTCTTAAGTAATAGATAAAAATTTAAAAACTAGTGAATTTTTTAAGGAAGAATTAATGGATAAACTCATTCCTAAAATATAGGTAAATTTGACCAAAATACTCCCGAAATCTCTAAAATGATAAAAAAAAAAATACCTCTTAACTTGTAAAATGACTAAGATACTCCCGAAGCTTCTAAAATGACCAAAATACCTCTAAAGCCACTAAAATTAGCAAAAATACAACAAAACCACAAAATGACCAAAATATCCAAAAAAACTCTAAAATAATTAATATACTCCTATATGCAATTTTTTGAAGAATGCTTGAAATTCTGCACGTTCAACATACAAAATTTTTCAAATAATGTTGAATATACTACACTAGCACAATTACTCAAATAATTTAGAAATCAATAAAATGACCAAAATACCCCGAAACCTCTCAAATGACCAAAAATACATTGAAACCTCTAAAATGACAAAAACAAAATACCCCTAAAACCTCTAGAAAGACAAAAATACTCTCAAAACCTCAAAAATGAGCAAAAGTCAGATTTTGGCTTTAGGGGGAAAAAAGCTACGTGAAACACGTTAGGAGGGAAAAACAATTTTGGAAAATTTTGGGTGGGAAAAATAAAAGAAGACAGATTTATTTTGAGGAAAAAATAAAAATAAGAGAAGACAAATTTAATTAATTACCATTTTTTACTAGCAATTACTATTTTGTCATGCATTTTGTAATTGTACATGAATCAAACACATCTATATATCTAAGTGAGTTAATGAGTGCAAAATATTAAGAATCTAATATTAATGTGCTATGAAATAAAATTTAAAAACAAAAAACAATCACATATACTCAATAAAAATCACCACACAACTTTCTCAACAAAAAAAATACCACACAACAAAAATTATCACACATTCTATCTTATTAAAAAATTTAAAAAAAAATGATCGTCTATTATTAAATTTATGTAAGAATTTTAATATGTGACTAACTATGTTTACTATTTTAAAAAAATAATATGACTGGATGGTCAGATTGAGAGATCATAACCATATAAGTACACAGCACATGTCCATCTCGCATCATACTTAGATTTGAAATCTAACCATTGGATTTGAAGAGTGTAATGAAAAGTTAATTCTAGTAAATTATGGTCACAGTCAAACGGTTGGATTTAGAGAAAGACGCAGTCAAAGTTTAGTCAAAGTTGGTCAAACCCGGTCAAACTTAATAGATGGTCTCGAAACCACTGGACTTTGTGAAATTCATATTCAAATCTTGGTCAATAGGATTGAAGAGTATGGTGACATACTGATGTTGGTGAAATTTGAGACCAATTGGATAGTCAAATTGAGAGAATATATATAGCCATATAGGTACACAACACATGTCCATCACATGCCATACTTAGATTTTAAATCTAACCCTTGGATTTGAAGAATGTAATGAAAAGTTCATTCTGGTAAATTATGGTCACAATTAAACGGTTGGATTTAGAGAAAGACGCAGTCAAAGTTGCTCAAACCCGATCAAACTTAATAGATGGTCCTAATACCACTAGACTTGGTGGAATTCATATTCAAATCTTGATCATTAAGATTAAAGAGTATGATGACATATTGGTATTGGTAAAATTTGAGACCAATTGGATGGTCAGATTGAGAGAATATAAATAGCCATATAGGTACACAACACATGTCCATCACGTGCCATTCTTAGATTTGAAATCTAACCGTTAGATTTAAAGAGTGTAATGAAAGGTTCATTCTAGTAAATTATGGTCACAATTAAACGGTTGGATTTAGAGAAAGACGCAGTCAAAGTTGATCAAACCCGATCACACTTAATAGATGGTCCCGATATGACTGGACTTGATGAAAATCATATTCAAATCTTGATCATTTGAATTGAAGACTATGGTGACATATTGGTGTTGGTAAAATTTAAGACCAATTGGATGGTCAGATTGAGAGAACATAGTCATATAGGTACACAACACATGTCCATCACACGCCATACTTAGATTTGAAATCTAACCGTATGATTTGAAGAGTTTAATGAAAGGTTAATTTTGGCAAATTATGGTCACAATTAAACAGTTGGATTTAAAGAAAGACGCGGTCAAAGTTTAGTCAAAGTTGGTCAAACCCGGTCAAACTTAATAGATGGTCCCGAGACCACTGGACTTGGTGAAAATCATATTCAAATCTTGATCATTGGGATTGAAGAGTATGGTGACATATTAGTGATGGTGAAATTTAAAACCAATTGAATTGTCAGATTGAGAAAACATAACCATATAGGTACACAGCACATGTCTATCACGCGCCAGACTTAGATTTGAAATCTAACCGTTTAATCTAAAGAGTGTAATGAAAAGTTAATTTTGGTAAATTATGGTCACAATCAAACAGTCAAGTTTAGAGAAAGGCGCAGTCAAAATTTAGTTTAAGTTGGTTGTTGGGAAATTTAGACCCGGTTGATAAAATTAACAAGTTTTAAACCCAAGTTGTTAATTAGGTTTATTATGAATAAATCTTGTTAAAACAAACAAACATCAATATCATGTCAATAATGAATGCAGTGGAAAAGTAAATAAGACAAGATATGATGACTTAGTAAAACCAATGAAACAAACTAGTTTCACAGTAAAAAACTTGGGGAGAAAACTTCCCGAAAAAAAATTCACTATAGTAAAGAGAAGATCTAGTACAAAACCTTTGTCCCTAGACTCTATAATCCCCGTAGATGAACTCACAGCAGAAACCTTCTACCGCTTCAGAACCTTTGAACTCTTCAGTATATGAACGCTACCCTTTGATGCACGAATCACAATACGTGACTAACCAATTGCGCGGATCCCAGTATGTGACTTCAATCACCAACTAGAAGAAGATGTTGGCTGCAAAGTTTTTCACTTCATCAACAATGAAGATCAAGAAGCACTTGGTTACAAAACCCTAAGGCGCAAAGACGCAGTAGCTTCTTTCAAAGAGAATAAGGCATCGGTCACCTTTTGCATATGTTCTCCTTGTATTCTCTTTTGTGACGGCCTCTAAAATAAGTCTTATATAGGTCTAGGGTTGTGAGAAATGAAACCCTACACATACATGTCAGCATGGGCGGAAAATCAGATCTGAAAATCTGAATTCCCGTAACCTCAATCGATCGGGAGGTGTCAAGGAGGTGTCGAGCTTTAAATTTCGACAGATACAGCTATCGAGAAGCTATCGAGGAGTTGTCGAGGAGACAGGAGCTTTTTCAATCGATCCACCAGCTATTGAGAGGTATCGAGATTGCAATATCTCTCAACTGAAGAGCTCGATAGATAGCTTAGCTGTCGAGAGGTGTCGAGCAGCTGTCGAGCTATCTGTCCGCAGGTGTCGAGCTATCTGTCCAGCTTTAATGAATAGCTTTTCTTCACTTATTTCTTGGTCCAATCTTCATGACTTTAATACTAGACCCGAACAACATATTTCTTGAAGTATTAAACACATCCTAGATCTACCCAAATACAAGTAAAGTGCGCTTTGTCAAAGGATTAGCCAATTACATAAAATATGTCCTTAACAATCTCCCCCTTTGGCAATCCGTGACAAAACCACAACAAACAAATGAACATATGAGAGAAGTCATAAATCACTCAACTCATATTCACTTGTTGAATACAATAAAATCTATCATAACACAAACTCTTGAAAAACTTTGCAAGAAGAGAGTTTATGGCAAGTAGACTTTGACAACCTGTATTTCTGAAACACTTTAAATAAAACTCATCAAGGCATCTTTGTGTGAAACAGAAATAATAGATTGCATACAAGTATAAGAAACATGTGTATAAAGATAGAAAATAAACAACACATGTAAGAATAGGTGAAGAAGACATACATCATCATATATATATCAAAGATATGCACAATGTATGTAAACATGTAGAATCTATAAGATGAAACACAACTCCCCCTTACAAAGGAATGTATTTCTCCCCCTAACATGTAGAATCTACAAAAAGAAACCACATATTCTCCACAATTTCTCCCCCTTTTTGTCATGATTGACAAAGAGTACAAGAAGCTAGAAAGCTTCATCCAAAAGACATAAAAACATGATCAAGGATGATCAAGGGGCATAAGAAATCCATATAAATGCATAAATATAATGAAACAAGATGCTATAAATGACAAGATAATAGAAGGATGCAAAACATGTGAAAAACAAATCTCTCAACAAGAAAAATGTTATGCACATAGATCCCAAAACACACACATACACACACTAAATAAGTCTAACCAATTTTATATTTTCAAAAACAAGTCAAGACAGTTTAGTGAGCATACATTATCACATGTAAACCTTGTGATGGCCAAATCATATTGTACCTGCACATGTATCAAGAGTAGCAAAGAATATTGCATGTTGTGTGTGAAAAACATCGCAAGATTGCATAAGTGTATACATGTTATGACGATTTGAGATATGAGAAAATCACTTTAACTCACACACAATCATAACTGCTTAATGGGGACTATCACCTTCGAGGTACATCCTATAACTCCCACATCTCCTAGAATACACGCTTGCAATCATTTTTAAAAGCATTTTTGATCTTTTTGCTTTTTATTTTCTTTGCATATTATTCTTTTTAAGCATATCATGTATGGGCATATAAGAGAGAGAAAAGAAAATACCCAATGATGGTAAGCATTTGACATTCCAATTTTGCTATGCCGAAGCACATAAATGTCATTGACACTGCACTTTTGCTATGCCAAAACATACAGGTGTCATATTATGATTGGCGGGTAACAGTGGTGAGATGGTTATTTATGCCTTTCTCTTATGATTTTCTAGTCCTTCCCGTCAAAAAGAGTGATACAAGTGTTAAGTACAAGAAATAACTTAATCTTACTCATCACAAACAAGAGCCATAAAGCTCACTTGCTTAGTTGTGCATAGAGATGCTCATCTAAGCTACAAGAGATACAAAGTTTAGAAAACTTTGTTTCAATGGCCATCCAAGGTACACAAGTACCAAGGTACACAAGTACCAATGTACACAAAACACACACTGTTTTTGTATTTTCTGATTTTTCCTTTTTTATTTTTATTTTGAAAACAAAACAAAATAAAAACTAAACAACCAAACAAAAACAGACAAACAACATGAAATCATGAAAGAAAGATGCATATGCATGAAGGCATGATAGAAAAATGCAGATGCATGAAAGCATGATTTCAAAAGCAGATAAGAAATCAAGCAAAGAGAGTCCTACTTTAGATAGAAAGAATTAAAGCAGAGGACAAACAGAAAAGACAATTAAGTCTTAGACTCCTTTCTCACCCATACAGCATGAGTCTTTGGCCGTGAAAATGAAAAGGCACGTGTCCTAGTATGTCTACTAAAAGACAAAGAAGAATTAAAATTCCTCTGAAATTGAGTTAAAAAGCTCAAGGCATTTAATAACTCTCCAAACAAAGGTGTAGGTCATTGAGAGGAAACTTGTGACTATTTGGACAATTACTTATAAGGATACAAATTAAAGCAATTAGGATGAATGTGTCCAGAAACACCACAATGGTGATAAACATGAGGTCTAACAAAGGATTTAGAATTAGCCAAAATAGTTTTGGATTTCATACCTTTATCACCTTTTTCAGATTGGGGCACAAAGACAGTCCTTGATCCAAAAGCCATGAAAAAGGAGGGGCCGGAGGAGACAACATTACCTAAGCCAGTCTTATCAGAACTAGGCTTTTGAGCATTCAATACCTCATCAAGCTTTGCACTAGACATCCTCTCTATTTGAGTTCTCGCTTGACTAAGCTCAACCTTAAGATTCTTGACCTTCTCTTCTAATGAGGTGTTCTTCCCAACAAGAGTCTCAACTAACCTAGTAGTCTCATCTAGTTTGATTAACAGATCAGCATTTTCAGTTTTTACCTCATTAAGCTCTTTTCTACAAAGATGAGAAGTCTTTTCAGATTTTATGAATTCAGTGCATAGCTTATCATAGGCTTCCTGAGGGGTCATCTTCTTGGGTACTTCATCATCAGAAGAATCCTCACTGTCACTAGCACTTTCCACAATCACCTTATCGGTTGAGGCAGCAAAGGACATAATGTGACTACATTCACCCACATACTCATCAGAAGAGTCATTTCAGTGTCACTCCAAGTAGCAACCAACTCTATATCTTTTGACTCCTTGGTCTTTTTCTTAATGAGGTAGTTTGGGCACTCTATCCTCGTATGACCAAAACCTTTGCACTCATGGCATTGGATGAGGGGTTTCTTATTCTTGTCCTTCCTATAGGATTTAGATTTCCTAGGAGGTTTGCCCTTATCCTTTTTCCTGAACTGAAGAAGCTTGATAATCTCATCAGTTATGAAAGTTAGTTCCTTATCCTCATCTTCATCTTCATCTTCACTTTCATCCTCATCTTCAGAGTCCTCAATCTTTTCCTCTATACCCTTAAGAGCCAAGTTTTTACTCTTTCCACCTTTTCCCGTTAAACCTAATCCCATCTCATAAGTTTGAAGGTTCCCTACAAGCTCAGTCAAAGGAATTTGATCAATATCCTTTACTTCTTCAATGGCAATGATCTTGGCATGGAATCTTTTAGGTAGGGACCTAAGGATTTTCCTAACAATTTTGGATTCCGCAATAGATTCTCCAAGATTGAAGACAGAATTCACAATATCCATGAGTTTAGCATAGAACTCGTCAAAAGTCTCATCCTCCTCCATCCTTATTTCTTCAAAACTACTAGTGAGTCTTTGAAGCTTCACAGTCTTTACTGCCTTGGTACCTTCATAGGTGGTCTCAAGAATGGTCCATGCTTCCTTGGCAACTTCCGTGGATGATATTTTCTTGAATTCCTCATTGGTCACTCCACAAAACAAAGCATTCAAGGCCCTACTGTTGAAATTTTCCGCTATGATTGTTGCATCTTCCCAATCCACCGACGCTTCCTTTGGCTTAATCCAGCCAACTTCAACAGCTTGCCATACTTGTTCACCTAGAGCCTGCAAAAAAACTTTCATACGAACTTTCCAATACGCATAATTAGTTCCATCAAATAAAGGAGGAATCAAAAGAGATTGTCCACGATACATGACAACGGGGATCAAGGATTGCACTCAGGAAATTAATCCAATCAAAGTGTACCCGCTCTGATACCACTTGTTGAGAAATTTAGACCCCGGTTGATAGAATTAACAAGTTTTAAACCCAAGTTGTTAATTAGGTTTATTATGAGTAAATCTTGTTAAAACAAACAAACATCAATATCATGTCAATAATGAATCCAGCGGAAAAGTAAATAAGACAAGATATGATGATCTAGGAAATCCAATGAAACAAACTAGTTTCACAGTAAAAAACTTGAGGGGAAACCTTCCTGAAAAGCAATTCACTATAGTAAAGAGAAGTTTCAGATCTAGTACAAAACCTTTGTCCCTATACTCTACAATCCCCGTAGATGAACTCACAGCAGAAACCTTCTACCGATTCAGAACCTCTGAACTCTTCAGTATATGAACGCCACCCTTTGATGCACGAATCCCAGTACGTGACTAACCAATTGCGCGGATCCCAGTACGCGACTTCAATCACCAACTAGAAGAAGATGTTGGCTGTAAAGTTTTTCACTTCATCAACAATGAAGATCAAGAAGCAGTTGGTTACAAAACCCTAAGGCGCAAAGACGCAGTAGCTTCTTTCAGAGAGAATAAGGCACCGATCACCTTTTGCATATGTTCTCCTTGTATTCTCTTTTGTGACAGCCTTTAAAATAAGCCTTATATAGGTCTAGGGTTGTGAGAAAAGAAACCCTACACATACATGTCAGCATAGGCCGAAAATCAGATCTGAAAATCTGAATTCTCGTAACCTCGATCGATCGGGAGGTGTCGAGCTTTAAACTTCGACAGATACAACTATCGAGAAGCTATCAAGGAGCTATCGAGGAGACAGGAGCTTTCTCGATCGATCCACCAGCTATCGAGAGGTGTCGAGATTGCGATATCTCTCAACTGAAGAGCTCGATAGATAGCCTAGCTGTCGAGTGGTGTCGAGCAGCTGTTGAGCTATCTGTCCGCAGGTGTCGAGCTATCAGTCCAGCTTTAATGAACAGTTTTTCTTCACTTGTTTCTTGGTCCAATCTTCATGACTTTAATACTAGACTTGAACAACATGTTTCTTGAAGTATTAAACACATCCTAGATCTACCCAAATACAAGTAAAGTGTATTTTGTCAAAGGATTAGCCAATTACATAAAATATGTCCTTAACGTTGGTCAAACCCGATTAAACTTAATAGATAGTCCCGATACCACTAGACTTGGTGAAATTAATATTCAAATATTGATCATTGGGGTCTTCAATCGGCTAGTGGCGGCGGTGAGTGCTAATAGAGAGAGGCCCAATCTAGGGTTTGAGAGTGAGAGTGTGAAGCCTGGGCTGGGGTCGAAGCCGAACCTGAAGAGAGTGGCGATGACGAGGCGGCGGAGATGGAGTTGACAACAGAAGCTTGGCTGAAGTGAGAGTTTGGAGCAAAGGAATGTTATTTTAAGAGTGTGAAATGTGAAAACCTAATAAGTGGGAAGGCGAAAAAAACAGTGGAAAATTTTTGGTTGGGAAATTTAAAGGTCTATTGTGGCGGTCCAACCCGTTGCTATAACTAAGAAAAAGCGCCGCAAAAAGGAGTACCTATTGTGGCGGTCATCTCAACGCCTCTATAACTTACATATTGCGGCGGTATTTTGGAGCGCCGCTATATCTAAGTTAACACCGCTAAAACATATATATTGTGGCGGTTTTACTTCTCGCCGCTATAGGACGCCGCAAAAAACTAGAGCTACTGCAGCGATCCCAAAAAACGATGCAATAGACCCTATGTACAGCGGCGGTCCCAAAAAATGCTGCAATATGCGACATATAGTAGCGGTTTTTGCACCTACCGCAATAGTACAAATTTCTTGTAGTGTCTATTTGGTTCATTTCAAATTACTTCGGTCCAATTCATTGTAAAAATGGCAAAATACAAATTTGGGTTAATAGTACTATTAATTATTTAAGTAATATCAGCGCACAAAAACAACAATACAATCCCAATAATTAAGGCGACTTTTAGAGCATTATGATAGAAACAAAGAGTCTGGAATAGCTTTATCTTTTTGGTTAAAAAAAAAGATAAAAGATGGCCAGGACAATCACTATTTACTCCCCACCGGCCATTTGGTTTTGCTTAAAGCTTACTGCATGTGTATTTTTTCACGTGATTCCTTCCTATTTTTAAAGTGTTTGTGCATAATCACATAGCCAATATTACTTATCTCAAAAATTCACATTTGAATGGGAAAAATAGCACATTGGTCATGACTTATCTAAAAAATTCATGACTTATTTTTTCAGTCGTATGCAACAGCAAAAGCCATGCATGACCTATCTCAAAAATTCACATTTAAATGTGAGAAATAGCACCACTAGGGAATTCCCAGTTTGGAATAAAAACTGCTAAAACTTTATGATAGTTTTTCAAACAAAATAACACCAGAACACACTTTTTATTCTCTTTCGATAATCAACTCCAGAACACTTTATTACAGACATTAAAATAGTTCAGGTTAATTCATAATCCAATCTAATACAGTCTATTTTGCAATAACCAACTGAAGCAACAAACTAGCCCCGCACCACACCAGGTAATAAATTTTTAGCATGCGTCCAGCGTATAAGACTTAAGACCCCCTAACATATGGGCCCCACAAATACTCCCAGCGTAAAAGATATTATTGTTGATGGATTACTAGCCAACTCTCTTAAACTGTTAAGATTTAAACCCAGCATCTACCACCAAATTATGGCCAGTGACAAATTGGGAATCCTCAGAAGCAAGAAACACCACAGCATCTGCCACATCCCACGTGCGTTCACCGCCATGAGCTTGTCGTAAGCCGACAAGTCTATGTCCAACACGGTCTGTTCGCACGTGTGGATCGCTCGAGCCATGCCCACGTTGCTGAACATGATGTCGAGTTGTCCATACGTATTGACTGTGGAGTATACCAACGTTTTCACCTGTTCCTCGTCGCTGACATCGCAGTGGACATAGGTGCATATGTTGGGGCCGATAGATGTGGCGACGTTTTGGCCCTTCTCTTCCTGGACGTCGGCGATGACGATGGCTCTTGCACCTTGTGTGGCGAAATGGCGAGCCGTGGCCTCACCCATGCCGCTTGCTCCGCCAGTGATTACGGCCACCTTGCCTTGGAGCTTGTTCTTTGGAGTTGTGGAGTCTGTCATTTCGTTTGTTCGTGTTAATCAGGTGAGTGAATATCTTTGTTATGTAAAAAATGCTAAGACCGCAGCTAATTATATTAATCTTTTATTTGTTATATACGTACTACTTTTAACCAACTACTCCCAAGAAAAGTTGTTCCAAGTGTAAGGGTTTACACCCTCCAATTGTGCTGCGTCAAATTCTTAGTTCACTCCAAATATAGAGTACTAAAGACGAGAGTTTTGCAATGAGTTGCTATGTTATCTTATAACAGAGGGTGAAATCATAATTGTTTGCCCCCTCATGAGTTGCCAAGAAATGACTAATTGATAGGAAAATATCACTTTAATCAATGGCTAGCTACTAATGTAATATATAATGCCGAAAAATTAAGTTCGATGTTCATTTGTTGCATCTTATGACTATTAACATTTTTTTCAGCAAAAAATACTATTAGCATTTACATCCGACTCTTCCTATCTTTTTCTAATCAAATTATAACAAATTACACACAAAATTGGTTCTAAATCTGGCTAGCTATAACATTTCAATTTTTTTTAATGTTAAGTTTATCTAACCGTGGGTGGCTGATTGTTGTGGTGGCTGTGGTGGAGCTAGGCGTGGGTTGATCTAGCCCCAGTTTGATATGGGCTAAGATAGGTGTAAGGGTGAGATGCTATGAAAACAAATATATATATTAGATTATTTTAAAAGGATCTATTGTAATATGAGGGTTGGGATGAATCGTGGATTGGAAAAGTAGATGACTAAAATAGAAAGTGTCACTCTTAATTTCAAATTTCTGCAAAAATTTACAAAACTGGATGTAAGTGATCAAAATTGTTTTCACAATAGAATCTAGCAAAGTTGTTTGCAATTTCAAGTGTTATCCTCTTGGTTAAGAAATACGTGTTGGAAGTAGGTGGGTTCTCACACATGGAAAATTATTCAATACTCGAAAGTCAATTCTTCTTCCTCTCACATATATGTTAGATCACTCATTTCAATTTCTTTTCATTCCATTGTTTTTATTAGAGAAACAAGAATAATAGTAATTTTAAAAAAAAAAATTATTTCAATTCCCTTTCATTCCACTCCAAGAAAAAGTTACTTTTTCCTTTCTTTCCTTTCAAATATCCAAATAGAAGAAAGATAGATATCTATTTCCTTTTCATTCCATTCAATCATATCCATTATATTCTATTCAATTCCTTTATAAACTCTCAAATAAAATATTATTTTTCTAATCACTCATAGAAATTCCTTTATATATAACTTATAAAAAGTGTCGTATTTGAGTGGCTTAATGAATATATCTGTCAGTTAATCGTTACCTTCCCAAATAAAATGATACCTTGTATGTATCAATTTGTTTACTTCGATCATTAAATATTGGATTATTTGCTATTTTCAATGTTGACTTACTATCCACAATATCTAGTTAGCTTCTCTTCTTACACTAGACGTAGGTTCTTCGATAAGTTTCTAAGCCAAATCCCATGACATGCAGACACTTGAAGTTGCAAGATACTTAGCTTCATTAGTAGAAAGTCTCAAAATTTGTTGCTTCTTTGAAATTCTTGTAACTGCAATATCATCCATATAGACTACAAGTGATAATAATAGTCTTGTAGATGTAGTTCAATGATAGTACATGCTCTCATTCTTAAAAAGATCTATGGTCCAAATCTCCCTCTCTCATTTTTATAACTATCAAATTATAAAATTTTTTAAAATAAATTTAAAAATAAAAACAATGTAAATGTTGTGTCCAAGTGAAAATATTGTTACTTCAATCACAATAAATTATATCAACAATTATGAAAAAAAATTATAAAAATATCTTACATGTAACATTACTTAAATTTTATTACTATTCAATCATAATATCAATGTTTTATTATTTTTATAAATACATTTATAGAATGTTAATGTAGACGATGATCATACTTTGGTCTCCTTTGAACGTCCCATCAGTATTGTATGGCTGGTCAGATTTTCATACAACTAAACAAATGAATCTATTATATGATTTCAAATATATATATGAAACAAACTGTTCACGGGAATTTTTTTTTCTCATGTCCCAATGCACAAAGTTTTAGGCTAAACCATAGCACATCAGCCCTATTTTATAAAGTAAGGGAACGTCTGATCAATGAATGTGAATTACAAAAAAAATAAAGATTTTTATTTTTCAAAATAAAATGTGCTGTAATAAAAGAACTAAATACATATATTTATAAATTTAGTTGTAAGTTGTAATATTAGAATAAAACTTAAGATTTATATATTAAGAAATATCTTACTTATACAATTTTATTTCCTAGAAAATACTATTTTTTAAATTTGAGAGAGAAATAAGTTATTTTTTTATGAATTTTTTGTTTTCATAATTGTTATGTGTATAGAGAAAGTTTGTTTATTTGGAAATATATAAATATTATAAATTATTACACTTACTAAGAAATAACTATTACAATCATTTTATAGAGGAATAATTATTTTTCATTTTAAATAATAGCTATCCATAAAAAAATGATAATTCCATGTAACAAAAATGTAACAAAACTACAGAATAGTCTAAATCATATGTATAGCTATTATACATTACAGAACTTATTACAGTCTACCAAATTTGTTCTAAGAAAAGAAAAAAACAAAATTACTCCAACCACTTTAATTAGTCATTTGCCTAAAATTTCTCATACTTAATGGGGATTTACGTCTCATTTTGACACATTTTTTGAATGGATTCACAACCCATGTTTTTTCTTTCTTTCTTTCAATTTTTTAACGTCATGTATTGGACTCATAATTTGTTTTTATCTATATAACAGAATGGGTTTATGACCCGTGTATCTCTTGTGTATTGCGGATTAAGCTCAAGGCTCGTGCCTTTCCTTCAAAGGATCAGGCAGGCTAATAGCCTACACCATTTCTGTCATCTCTCATCGAATAGATTTTCCCAATAAAAGATCATATTTATACAAAATGGGTCATGGAGGAAAATACCAATTACAAGATAATTAAATTATTTGGGACATTACAATCATGGGGCTCATACATAAATCTTAGAAACTCAATTCTTGATGGGTAAAAAATTTCATTTTGGGTTGGCCACTAAAAATATAAGGCTCACATAACCCACTAAAAGATGGAGAAAACTAGGAATTTATCCTAATTTCTAGCTAGAACTTGTTAGGTGCAAAAATAGAGAAAACTTGCGCAAAGAAAAAAATAAAACCTCATAAAAGATTTATGTGATTTGGCAATGTGCCTACGCTCATGGAGATACAACATTTTTTTACCATGTCAAAGAGTAAAATACAGAAGCAGTAGTACAATTTTCATTACATCAAATCAAAGAGTTGGTATCTCATGCGCCTGGCGCATAAGAGATTTTTCCCAAACCAAAATGAGGCAAAAAATTCTCTATCGACCCAAGACTTCACTCCATGGTTTAACTAAGCCTCACAAAACATCTCATTAATTTAAAACTATAATACTTTCAAGTCAAGTTGGGTCACAAACTAAATCAAACACAAAATTAGACTCCACATAACATTAACAAATGTGACAACTTAATACAATGTTAATACTGTAGGTAGGAAGTGTATATAAAACGTGTTCACAATAGCAGCGTATTTTAATCTCCAAGTATTCTTAAACAGTAAAAAGGTAGATAATCAACATCTTTTAATCACTTCAGAGATCTCAAATGAACTTGATATACTGTCTTTGTTTCTTATATTAACCTTATTTTCGAAAAAAGTGAATATTTATTTCGTTTTCAAAACTTTCATCTAAAAATAATATATATATATATTTATATAAACTAAGATGAACTAACTACTACAACAGCAACCAGCTAGAGAAAAAAAAAAAACAGACAAATTAAACATAAAGAAAAGGACCATATCATAGCACAAAAACACCAATACAATCACAATAATTAAGGGGCCTTTTCGAGCACTAGGATAGAAAAACAGAGTCTGGAATACTTTTATCTTTTGGTTAACAAGAAGATAAAAGATGCCCACGGACAATTACTATTTACTCCCCACCGGCCATTTGGCTTTGCTTAAAGCTTACCACATGTTTATTAAACATGATTCCCACCTATTTTTAGAGTGTTTGTACATGATGACATACCCAATATTACTTATCTCAAAAATTCACATTTGAAAATGGGGAAAAATAGCACATTTGTCATGCTTATCTCAAAAATTCACATTTGAATGGGAAAACTCTCTGTTGGTGAGTGTCACTTGAGAAAAAAAAATCTTATATACCTTTAAAAAAATAATTTTAAATTAATATGACTCGTTGACTACTCTAGAAAAAAACCTTAACCACACTAAAAAAATACCTTGAACACCCCAATAAAAATCCAAGCCCATTAAAAATAAATTTTGACCTCTCTAGAATTTTGGTCCATTGAAGGTTTATTTTTGTAATTTGCATTGAAATGGTAATTTTAGATCAACAGCACAATTGTCAAACTGCAATTTTATCAAATATTTAATTTTAATTTTTAAAATTGTGTTTTCAAAAGGCATATTTTAAAATCTCTATTTTTTTAAAAATAAAACACATTTTTTTTCAAATAGCTAATCTATTAGTATTTGCTTTAGTTTTTAACTAAATTTGTTGGATTTATGTGATACATTTTGTGCATAACATATATGCACTAAGATAATTCATGAATGCTTTATTGAATATGATTAATGTAATGGTTGAATGTCTAAGTTAAATATATTAAATGAACTTATAGTTTATCATTTATTATTTTGCTAGTACCATGGACAAGTTTCTTATAAGGAAATAAATTGTATTGCAAAATTCATCTTCTAACTAAATTTATATTGAATTAAATAATATTCTTTCGGATTCTAGGATATAAGAAACTTTCTCGTATTTTCATCTTAATGATCTTGAGAAATAAGAAGAGCATATTTACAAAGAGATTGTTGTTAACCTCTTAGCCATGATTTCCCTTAAAAAAAAAAATATAGTGGAGCATTGCATCAATTCAATCCTTATTATGACCACCTGACTTATAGGCCCCATAGATACACCCAGTGTATAAGATACCACCTCCACCACACTAGTAAAATTAAGAGGACACAACACCCAAACATACAAACATATAGTAATATTCAAAACTATAAATCATTGGTGATAGATTACTAGTCATCTCTAAATTTAAACCCAGCATGAACCTCCAAATTATGGCCAGTGACGAACTGGGAATCCTCAGAAGCAAGAAACACCACAACATCTGCCACATTTTTTGGCATCAGCGCCCCACCTTTCAAGTTTGAAGTCGACTCTACCGCCTTATCCACCTCTTCATCATCTTCCGTTTTCAACATGTCCTTCATCAATTGCGTCCCAACTGACCCCGGTGAAACACAATTCACGCGTATCCCATATGAACCCACCTGCAAGCTCGCCGACCTCACTAACCCTAACACTGCGTGCTTCGACATGGTATAGTCGATAGTGTTTTTGGTACCACGAGTCGCCACCACGCTCGCTGTGCATATTATGCTCCCCCTCACATGCCCTTCCACCATCGCGTTCACCGCATGCTTCACGCACGCCACCATCCCACGTGCGTTAACCGCCATGATCTTGTCGTAAGCCGACAAGTCTATGTCGAACAAGGTCTGCTCGCATGTGCGGGTTGCTCGAGCCATGCCCGCGTTGCTGAACATGATGTCAAGGCGTCCGTACGCTTTGACTGTGGAGTCTACCAATGTTTTCACCTGTTCCTCGTCGCTGACGTCACAGTGGACATAGCTACAGATGTTGGGGCCGATAGATGCAGCGACATTTTGGCCCTTCTCGTCTTGGACGTCGGCAATGACGATGGCTCTTGCACCGTGAGAGGCGAAAAGGCAAGCCGTGGCCTCACCCATGCCGCTTGCTCCGCCGGTGACTATGGCCACCTTGCCTTCGAGCTTGTTCTTTGGAGTTGTGGAGTCTGTCATTTCGTTTGTTTGAGTTAATCAAGTGATTGAATATCTTTGTTATGTCAAAAATGCTAAGACCACAATAATTATATATATTACTCTTTCATTTGTTATTTACTATTTTTAGCCAACTACTCCAAAGAAAAGTTGTTCCAAGTGTTAGGGTTTACACCATCCAATTGTGCCACGTCATATTCTTAGTTCACTCCAAATATAGAGTGAAGACGAGAGAGTTTTGCAATGAGTTGCTATGGTATCTTACAACTAAGGGTGAAATCATGATGGTTTGCCCCTTCATGAGTTGGCAAGAAATCATATTATTACTGAATAAAGAAAACTATCAATTTATAATTTATTAGTTTCAAATTATAAATTTATTTAATATCAATTTATTAGCCAGTTATAGCACTAGGGACAATTTTATTTTTTTTAGGCTTGTCTGACATTTAATGTGATATTCTTTGTATTTGTTTTTGTGCAATTATTCAACCACACTCACCCTCACCCTCTTCCCCATATCAACTATTACCCCACTACCAATTAACCAGCCAGATATTTTTACTAAAGGTCCATTTGGTTGGAGAGATAAAAAAGTGAAAAGATAGAAAATGATGGAAGGATATATAGAAAAGTAAGAGGATAGAAAAGATATAATTTTCTCTCATGTGTGTTTAGTTGGAAGGATGAAAAAATGGAAGGACGGAAAACTCTTTTATTTGGTTGAGGAGAAAAGTGAGAAGATAGAAAATGTAATTTATATAAATCTACTCTTATGTTCTTATTACATTATATGTAAGAAATAATTTATATTACACTCATTAAATAATTAAAATATTACTTATTATAATATATATGAGAGAGAGAGAGAGAGAGAGAGAGAGAGAGAGAGAGAGAGAGAGAGAGAGAGAGGTGAACACCTTAGCAATCAATTTGTAAATGACATTGCATAGGCTAATCGGTCTGAAATCTGAGACTTTTTTTGGGTTCTTAATTTTTGGGATAAGAGAGATAAAAGTGGGGTTAAGCGAATCATGCACAACACCTGAATTTAAAGCATTAAGCACGATAGTAGTCACATCCTCCCCTACAATATGCCAATAAGTTTTTTAAAAAATAGGAGACATACCATCTGGGCCAGGAGCAGTGAGAGGAGCCATTTGTTTGAGGGCTTCTTCAACCTCAGCCGCCTTAAAATCCTAATCAAGTGCAACATTCATCTCTGCTGTAACTGTGGGCTCCATACCATCCAAAATATCATCAAACCCAGCTGGGTTAGAGGTGGTAAACATATCACTCAAATAGGACTCCACTAGCTTACCCATTTCGGTCTCATCATCAAAAAATGACCCGGCTTCATTTTCCAAACCCAAGATATAGTTCCGTTTATTCCTCTATGTGAGAGACCGCGCCCCCAACCTGTTTTATGGGATGTGTGTTGGGCCAAACCCACGTGAATGGGTGGAATCATGTTATTGCCTCTTAAAATGGAGGTTCGGCTAGTTATATTTTTCCCTTTTGATTAAGGGTTTTACAATGGAGTCGCCACTTATTTAATTATTGGAAAAATAAGAAAACCATAATTGAAAAATTCCTCATTTTATAAATTTGAAATTGAATTTATATTGATCATAGGAAAATTACATGGCTTTGGTCCTAGATACAATCTAAGATAAAGTACATAGCTTTATTTTCTAGTTACAATCTAAAAATTAAAAATTACAAGGATAAACATTGGTCTATCAACCCTTGATCTAAGTTCGGAAGCTATGTTACAAGATGGAAAGGTGTTAGGCACCCACCTTACCCAGTGAAACCGGTCTTCTAGACTATGGTGGCCAACTTTCATATCACATCATCCAATATGTTATCAATCAATTTGCATGTTGAATTTAATGTGTGTGCATGTGATAAACCCTAATTCAATTTATTAAGCATGGTATTTGGATTGAAAAATAAACTCTAGTGAATGTGTGTGGATGGTGATATCCTAGATTCAAGAATTTAAAAGAATTATTAAAAAAACATCTTTTTCATGTTTTTTTATGTGGATTTAAGATCGAATCTAGTGTTATGCATGAACATGTAATGAACAACTAAGAACATATGAAGAACACATAAGAACATTTAAGAACATTCAAACATATTCAAGAGAATTTAAATAGTTACTATCATGTTTTAATCCTAAATACTCATCATGGCAACACAAAAAATAAGTTAGGGAAAGGGATTATACCTTCATGCAAGATCCATATGGTGGAGGAGGAAACTCTTGGTAGAGGTCCTAAGGGTGGAGGAAAAGAAGAGTTAGGAGAGGAAGAGTGAGTCTCACTCAATACCTTGAGTCTCAAGAAGACCAAGATATGATAAGACTACTCAACTTCACTAGAACTCAAGAAA
>JARYZH020001316.1:0-32522 GCA_030021035.2 Notholithocarpus densiflorus
CATTGAAGAAAATGCAATTCCTTTTATACCCAGTAAACTCTTCAGCCAAAATCGATAAACAACAATCATTACCCGAAACAAAAACAATAATTACACTTTGAAATCAACCACTTTGGGACCATCACAGTCTCTAACATACCGGTTGGTATGTTCTACCCTCCTCCTTTCTTTATTAAAGCATCTACCAACAACATAGAGAGCTCCACATGACTCCACCAATTGCTTCTGGCTACCCAAAGGGCTTGAAAAGTCACTAATTAAATAAACGAACGTTCAGAAGCACAAAGATTAAAAAAGTGATAGGGGTCTATATAGGATGCATTTAGATGTCCATATTTTATTGGTGTAACAGCCCATAAATAAACGTAGTTATGCAGATAGAGTAGAATATTAACTAAAATCTAAGAGGTCAACTTTGTATTAAAAACATTACACTTTCAGATTTCAAAGTTCTACAATTTCAATCACTCTTCAAAAACAGCAGAACAGGTAGGATGGAAAAACAGAAACTGAAAATTAAATTGAATTCTGTATTACACATTCTCTTTCTATTTCTTTGCTTCAAATTCAGGTCCCCAAAAAGAAAATTATTGGAACCCAATCCACTACTCTTATTGATCTGTATAACAAAAAAAGTAAATCGCAAGCACATTATGCTGTTAAATATGACAGCAAATCAACTTCTCAATTTCATAATGTCTTCCTTTATTTTAACTCAATAAGAAACTTTGGAAGCGTACTATCTTACATAAGTCTATAGAAAATTTGAGAAAAGCTAGGATGGAAGGATATTCTGTAAATCTCCAAAGGAAATGCAATTCCTTTTATACCCAATAAACTCTTCAGCTGAAATCGGCAAACAAAAATCATTACCCAAAACAAAAGCTCAATCACCCAATTTTTTTTCCAACTCCCATTAAAAAATCTTATCAAATTAATATGGAATTAAAAAGAGTTGAAGTCAAATGGATAAGAATGATAATTAGGCTGTCCTAACCTGTCAGCTTTATTCAGCAATGTTTCTTGAGAACACCTGGTGAATGTTATAAATCTGTCTAAACAGAGGTAATTCAAACAATAAATACATAATGGATAGAAAGGAAATGCAGTGGTGAGAAGTTTCAGGGAAAAAAACTATTTGAAGCAAAAAAAGAGTATGCTAACCTTTAATTAATAATGTTGCAGAGAAGAGATGAGGCAGAGCAGCAAATAATATGGCAGTCGCAGTAACTTAACAGTACATTTAGGTTACGCTTCTAAAAAAAATAAAAATAAATAATAAAAAAAACAATACTAAGAAATACATAAAGATTCATAAAGTAAGGTAGTATATCCATTTATTTGTCTTGCTTGTAAGAGTATGTTATTTATAAAATAGATTGAAATACATTAGGCTTCAGATTTTTTTCTTCTTTCATGACCAGGTCTTCTTTTATGTTAAAGTTCCATACAAAACCATAAAAGAGCCGACAATAAGAAAGGCAAATCTCAACACTGAGTCCTTTACATAACCAAAAGACCAAAAATAAAACACACATAATAGAACTAACAACAAAAATATACATCAAATTGAATCTCACATCAAATATTCACATTTTAAATTGCTACGCCAGTCATTTACAAATTATTTTACTAAAAAATTACCGTATATATTTAATTTGATGCACTAACTCTAGAAACCTAATATAATCTCTTACTTTGATATAAAAAATTCAGCAATTCAAATATTTTAGTTGACTATAACAAAGAAATTGTATTTGTAAAGAACCGGTTATTGTGTAGGAGAAGATGAAGAGTTTATTGCGAGGTGACACTGTTTCAATCTCTACTACCAAAACAAACAACCCATGAGTACAGAATGTTGACCAACAGTTTTGATGGCCCTAAAACTTAAATTCTGCATTTTGATTGAACAGTACACTAAGACAACAACTAATCAAGTGAAGATTATGAAATACAATACCTAAAAATGAGTGTAAATATTAAAGTATGAAAATGCAGAACTGAAATAGGCAGGAAAATTTTCTAACATGTACCCAATTTTCCTGAAGTTCCAAAAGATGTTGATAATATGTGAGACACAGCATGATGTACAACAACTAACTTTCTTTTATCAAGGCCTTTGTTTTAATAATGCCAATCAATTCAAAGAAAAATATGCCATTTGTGAGATATAGAAAAAAGATGACCATTAGTCAGGTTAAATAACATAGACCAAAGTCTGAAATTCACTATAACAAAAACTTAAGTGCAAAATCTGTTTTACTTGGCAGTATTAAGCAATGACCATTCACCAATTTAAACTCAAGCATCAAGATTGATACAATAATCTAAATATATAAAAATTGTGTAGAAAGTTGTTGACTACTGCAATTAGTCATTTGCAATAGAACCCAACATTTGTAAATTAGAGGGCATAGAACCAAAGTCTTATTAATCTGATTTATGGATTTAACAACACATAAAACCATTTAAAAAAAAAAAAAAAAAAAAAAAAAAAAAAAAAAAAACCAATTACAACTAAACTTAAACCTCACCATGAAAACATAACAGAACTAACCAAAAAAGCCAAAAATTGAACATGCATAACAGAATGAACAACACATTCATCACAGAAAAAACGACATCAAAAGGGCCTAAAACAAAAATGGAACATAATAATAACAAAAGCGAACATATTGATTTGAACAAAAACAAAATTTAATCAATACAACAATTGAACAAATAGAACTCAAGAAATAGTAAAAATAAATCGAAAATTAAGGAAAAAGGTAGCAGATTGGCACCAGTGGAGATAGAAAGGCATTTTAATGTTCAATACCTTCTTATTCTCTATGTTCCAGGGTTTCAATTTTAAAATCAGAGCAACTACAAACGAAAAACTTTAAATATATACTGCAAAAACCTTAACAACAATGGTAGAGAAGAGACATAGGAAACAAAAATATAAAAAGGGGAAAACATTTCAACAAAAAATTAAAAACAACATAAATGAAATGACAGTACTTTATTTTTTTGGCAACATAAAAATCTATGTTCTTCAGCACCAAATCAATTCCAGTTTGAGAGAAATCATCAATAAATCTACACTCTACAGTAATTTTCAAAACCCTAGAAATGGTAACTGTATAGAAAACCAAATTTTAGGGGAAAACCATAAAAAGTACAAACCAAACAAAAATCTGCCAATCTAAAACTAAATTTAATCAATACTACAATCGAACAAAACAGGACTCAAGAAATTGTAAAAATAAATGGGAAATCAGAGAAAAAGGTAGGCAAACCTTAAACCTTAATTGAGTAGTGCGGCAAAACAGTATTTAACAAAATCTTTGTTATCTATCTATTTGTTTGATGGGAAAAAAAGGGGGAAAAAAAAGCCTACCTTCTACTTAGACATGGCAATACGGGTCAGAATTTTCTGACCTGACCCGACCCGACCCAAAAAATACCTAACCCGAACCCGATTTTTTTGACCCAAAGCAAAAACGGGTTGACCCGTAACCCGACCCGATTTTTTGCGAGTCAACCCAACCCGACCCGGATAACCCGTGACCCGACCCGTTAAAAAAAATTCACTAAAAAAATATATAAACTACGTCTTAATACTAGGTGCTTAAAGCACAAAATATCAAAACTAATAATCATTGCTGTCAAGTGTCAAGAGAGTCAGAGACTCAAGACTCAAGACAACCATTAAAAAAAAAAAAAAATCTCATTGAATAGTATACTAGGCCTAGCTGTAGTCCATTGTCCAAAGGGACCAAAGCCAAAGGCACGTGACACAATGCACAATTGAATGACAAACCTGAAGGCTAAAAGTTGAAACGTGACCAAACCGCCCCAAAGGCAAAGCTTCCTCAGTTTAGTTCATTACATCTCTATCTCCGTCTGCCCCTCTTATTTTATTTTATTTGGTTCCTCTTCTCAGTTCAGTTCATTTCCTCTACGTTGTGTAGTGTGTACTAAAAGAAGTGTACTAAAATTATCGATCACGTCTTTTACTTGAGAATGTGGAAGCTATGTTGTCTATTAAAAGTTGGCTATATGGATTTGAAAGTAATTTAATTTTTTATAGTCATAATTATACAATTTTAATTCTTTATTGATTTGCTTTCATGGTACATTAAGTTATATTAAAATATTGTATTGTAGATGAAGAAGCTGACGAAATTGGCCAACTTGAACTACAATTTACAAGTATGAATATTTGCCGTGCTAAATCTGCTACCAACATTGAGTAGATTGAGATTAAAGTGTAATTCTTATAAAATATTTACTTATTCTTCTTTACTTAATATGTTATGTTTATTTTGAAATCTTTTTTTGTTTAGTATATCTTTCTAAGTAATCTATCTTTACTATTATTTTAAATGCAACAGGAACATGTGCACTTAAGAAGACCGATAACTTGCTACTTTGCTGGCTTACTTGTTTTGTTTGTTTTAAGATCTATCTCTTTTTGAAGATGTAAACTTGTAATTATATGCATTTTGACAGTAAACTACTAACATTGAAGACTTTTTCCATCATGAATTTATGACTATAAATCATTTTTGTCATGCTCAAAACTGTCAGAATTTGAAGGATATTAACAAGTGGCATTAAGTGCAATTCATTTGCTTAATTGATTTTATTCATTCTCCCTAAACAGGTTGTCATTGATTTGTTTTTATAATTATAAAAAAAAATAAAAAATAAAAAAATAAAACTTGTTTGAAAAATACGGGTCAACCCAACCCAACCCGACCCGACCCGAAACCCGATTGACCCACAACTCGATTGACCCGTTTAAAAATGACCCATTTTAACCCGTAACCCATTTGACCCGCAAACCTAATTGACCCGACCCAACCCGCCCATTTTGCCATGTCTACTTCTACTAAACCCATATATTTTTGAAAACCCTAGAAACGGTAATTGAAGAGAAAACCAAAAAAGGGGGAAAAATGCCTACCTTCTGAATTTTCCGTTGTTGAAGAACAGAGACAAGATAGCTTCTAAATCGTCTGTTGTTGTAGAGGACAAACAAATATTTCAGTTTTCACTATTGCAGAGAACGAACAGAGGTTTTCACTGTTGCAAAGGTTTTTTTTTTCGTCTGTTTGATGGGTTGGAACACGCTAGTCCGATCTGTGTGTTTGAAGGTGCAACGAAGAATCGCTAGTCTGAGTGAGTCCGAATTTTGATCGAGAAATACGGTTTTGGTTTTAGGGTTTGCGCTTTTTTTTTGTTTTATTTTATTTTTGTTTTGGGGATAAGCGGCTAGTGTTTTTATAAGGGTTTGCGTTTTTCTTATTCTTTTTTGTTTTTGGGAGAAGCGGGTTGCTGTCTAAAAATGAACCTCTCCAAACACACCATACAGTTTTTTAAAGAATAAACTCTATACATGTCGGTATTTTAAGGGGCCTTTTTTCCTAACGTGGTAGCACCTTCTTAAGGCTTCTGCTATTATATATAGTATTAGATATGTTGAGTGCTTTCAGAGAGAAAACCCTAGCCATTACCCTTGAGAGTGAGAGATTGTCATACCCACAATTCTCTACACAATCCATTGTGGTTTTTCTCCACTCCTACCTCTCCATTTCCAAATCCTTGAGAGGTTGATAGCCCAAACACTCACCACAGCCATCCTGAGTGTAAAGTGAGGTTTTGGTGCTGCTGGGAAGCATTGGAAGAAGCCATTTGTTTGGTGGATTCAATCGGGCTGAATTGCGTGATCCGGAGAGCTAGAGAAGACAAGGCTTGGCGAAGTCAGTTGGTAGCAGGAGCTTGGAGGGCTCGAGTACATGAGGTAGACTAGGCTTGGAGGGTCTTTTGTTATTCGTGTACTCCAACTTATTCTCTAGTGGATCGATTTACCGCTTGGATGGCGGCGGAGAGGTTTTTCGTCGAGTTCTTTGGTTTCCTCTTCAATAACACATTGGCATGTTATCTTGTGTTTGCATTCTTCTTCCCTACTCTTTTAGCTTTCATTTTACTGCTGTGATTTGATGAATATGGCTTAGAGTAGTTATATAGTTTATCCGCTCGCATTTACTCTATTCCGCACTTAGTATAAGTTAGAGTAAAATCAACCGAGCCATAATTTTAATTTGGGGGTCTAGATAGCTCTTGTGTTTTCATACAAATTCGAGCTTTCAGAATGTTAAGTTAAAGAAAGTATAAAAGGAAGAAGAAAACGTTAGACACAGAAGAGAGAAGTGAGCATGTGTTTAGTGTTTACCACTTAGCCTACTATTTTCCTAAATTCCTGTCCAATGATGGATTTTTCTTTGACCAATTCAATTCTTAACAACATACAGAAAAAATATTAAATCCTTTTATCCCAAAATATCTTTAAAAATATATGGGAGTTTTAAAAGATTGAAAATGTTTATCCAGACTTTCCATATTACTCTAAATTTATTTTGAGCCCACCTTTGCTTATGGGAGCATTTGTGTGCTTGGCCAAAACTTAAAAAGGCTGGAGGTTTTCGAAAGGGCAAAATCTCCTTCAAATAATTAGAAAGGAATGAGATAAGGGTGTTCGCCTGTTTTGATTGAGGGGTGGGCAATGGGCCTTTGGGTTTAGAGGTTCGACATGTGAATAGAGCATGTTTAGAGGCTTTTACTTATAAAATATCTTTTCATTCATATTAACATTTTCCATTGATGTCAATTTGGGGTTCATTGCTATTTCAGTATTCATTTTTTAGTGCTAGGTTTGTGGGTGAGTTAATTTTTTTGTGCATAAATCTCATCACATTTCTAAGTATTTTTGTGATTAGAAAGTGCATCAACCTCAAATTAAGATGAATGGAAATGTATTGACCTTTATGGAAAAAATAGAAGAGCTTTCGATAATAATACATAAATGATAATGCAAAATAATGAATTGGTCTAATTCATTCTATTTCAGTCCATTTCAGTCCCTTCTGTCCAATTCGGTCTGATTCAGTCCATTACAGTCCATTTGCTTCCATTTTGGTCCCCTTTGGTCCACTCAGTCCATTTCTGTTTATTTTAATCCATTCGGCCCACTTTGGTCCATTTGAGTCTACTTGGTCCATTCGGTCTATTTCGGTCCACTTTCCTAGAATGAAGTTTCTTTTCTGATTCATTACCAGTTTTTTTTTTTTTTTTTTTTCAAAGACATTTAAGAATATTATTTGATAAAGGGCTTTAATTTTTATTTTTTCATAGGGCTCGCACAAGGAACTTCTTAAATAGCTTAGTGAGGAATTGAAGGCTATTTGTATTGTAGTACTATATTATAGACTCTTTTATATTGATTGTAGATAGTGCAGACCACTAAAAGATACAAAATCTTACAATTTTCTTTATAAACCTGATAAAATTTTCAGTATAAAAAAAGGATATTTAGGAAAATAAAATAAAATAAAAAAATCTATTATAACGGTCACGAAAACAAAACCTCTATAACAGATATAAACCATAACGTAAAGATCTTGCAGCGTTTTTTTTTTTTTTTTTCAGTGATTTTGGCCGCTACAAAAGGCCTATTTTTTGCAGTGATTTTGGCATATTTATTAATTGCATGTCTGCATGAAATATGTGTTGGCAAGAATCAAAGATTGAGAGAGATGAGATGCACGGGAAGAAGTTTTTTTTTTTTTTTTTTAAAGAAAAACAACAAAGCTTTTATTAAGAAAAACTGTAGTAGAATATCTTCCATCCACATAATAAAGTCTAATATAAGAGTTGAGATATATAGTACTTTCACATGAAGCAAAGTAAAAGTTGTATTCATGTATGATATTGGGAAAAATCATTGACCATGTGATGATAACTCATTAAAGTTCATGTTGATAGGCTAAGAATGTATTAACCCCTTGTAATAGATTAACCAATTAATTAGCAAAGTTGATTAATTAATCAGATTAACATACAATATGTGTGGCAACACAAACAAATTACCAATTAAACTAAGTATGCAACGGAAATTAAATTGACACGGTGATTTGTTTACGAATGGGGAAAACCTACACGACAAAAACCCCACCGAGTGGTTTTAAGGTCACCACTCCCGAGAATCTACTATTATCAAAACAAGTGGTTACAAGTAAAGGAATCCCAGTACCTTATACCAACATACAGTTGAACCCTTACCCCAATACCCAATTGGACTTGTTATATAGTAACAATCTCTCCTCTTCAATGCACGGCTCCCAGTACATGACTAACCAATAGATGCGTGGATCCCAGTACGCGACTTAATCACCAACTTGAGAAAGATGTTGGCTGCAAAGTTCTTTAGTTCATCAACACGATGAAGATCAAGAAGCTCCTTGGTCACAAAACCCTATAGTGTACAAACACAGCAACTTCTTCAAGAAAAAGATGAACTAGGGCATATGTCTCCGGTTCACAATATGCTTGTGAGAAACTTTTGCATTAAGTTGCATCAGCTGTGACGGCCCTTAAAACAATCCTTATATATGTTTAGGGTTATGAGAAAAGAAAACCTAAACACATACTCATGGATTGGAGTGAAATTAGCTCTGAAAAATTGAATTTCATAAACCTCGACAGATAGGGTATCTATCGAGCTAGCTGTCGAGTTTCGAGCTTCACAGCTTTTTAAACCTCGATAGATGCTAGCTATCGAGCTTTAAAATCCTGCACTTTTCCCACTTGATTCTTGAACAAACTTGCATGGTTTTAACACTTGAACTTGAAACCTTGTTTCTTGAAGCATTAAACACATCCTAGATCTACCCAATTACAAGTAAAGTGCGTTTTGTCAAATGATTAGCCAATTACATAAAATATTGACATATGTTCCTAACATTGAATCACATATGTCCTAACACATGTTTTCTTGATTAATACTTAATAAGAGAATAGAATGAATTCAATCTAGAAGGAAAATATTTACTATAATTTCTAGACAAATGATGGCATATATATTGTGCAATTTGACCATCATCATCGCATCCCCCAGTTGGATTCAACGGCATACCGAATATCATATCAATATATTTCAATTTTTATACTTCTTTTTCGATTTCAGTCCAAATCTGTCAGTTCAAAGTGCATTTCTGTCTTGATTCCCAGCATACAGTGGTCCAAACAGGAAAAAAAATATTTATACTATTTGTTGAGTCCTTTTTGGTTGAGGGAAAATTTCTACTTTATTTTCACCAACCCAATATTGGAGCTTCCTTTCGCAATTCTTTGTTTTGACTTTTGAGAGAGTGCTTTCATATTGTTGAGACTTTATTATACTGCTATACATCCTTTAGTCATAGTTGTCAAAACGTGAATCGTATCGCGAATCGATTCTTAATTTTTTCATATCGTGTATCGTAAGATACATAAACACTTAATAAAATTTATAAAAAATTATAAATATACATATATAAAGGGTATATTCATTATAAATTTTGAATATATTCAACTAATGATTAATTTATTCATCACTTATGTAATAATATTTAACAAGCTAACTAAATAAATTAAACTAGCATGTGTTCATAACATACACATTCAAATTACTTAAATTCAAAAGTGGCAATATATTACAAATGACCCAAAAATAATAATTTATTTTCATCATATTCATCAAATTGCCTAATTAATTAACCTCATCTAAGTCAACGCTATCATCATGTTTATAATTTTGCAAATTTATTTCTTCATTAAAATTTCTTCATCGTCATTCGTCATTAACATTTACTATCTCTTCTTGTTCTTTTTATTTTAATACTTTTTTATAAAAAAAATTTTGGCATTCTAGTTCTTGTACTTATAACAATAACAATAAAAATAAAAATAAAAATTTAAAATTTAAAATTTTTTTTCAAATATTAAAGTAAAAGGTAAATGTGTACTGTGTAGTCCAATTGTACGAGAGAGGAGAAAAAAAACTTATGAATATGTTATTTTAGTAGGCTACATTAAGTAAACTAATAATAATTTTGTGTTCAAAACAAGTTTAACAACTTGTTAGATTCAAATAAGAGTACAAATTTTAACAAAAAATCTCATTTTAAAGCATCTGTCTATGTATCGTACGATACGTATAATTTTACGATACGATTCATACGATACGCACACTGTATCGTACAATTCATGAACACTTACGATACGCCGATACAATACGGAACTTTTTACACACGATACGATACGTATCGTACGATACGTATCGCGTATTGTACGATACTGACAACTATGCCTTTAGTGATTTGCCAAAATAAACTTGGTTATTGCATAAGTAATGTCATTGCCTATCAAAAAAAAAAAAAAGTAATGTCACCGAAGATGTTAGTTAATTTGCTTGTAAAGTCTCTTGATAATTGATATGGTACTTATTTGCTTTTTTTTTTTTTTAGGGATTGGGGAATTGAAGGATGGGCAATGATTCTCACCTATTTGTTTCAGTACATCATTTATATTGCACTTTTCACGCTTTAAATATAGAAAATGTTAAAATATGTGGACATTCAATATGAAATTATAGATGTGTGTACAGATTGTACATCAGCAAATTACTTTGGACATGACCATGTACCAAATTACCAGAGTGTTTCAACAAATATAGGGAATTTAATTAATTAATTAATTAATTTTATTATTATTATTATTATTATTATTATTATTATTATTATTATCACTAGCTCTTCATTTGTGTCTCACCCTCTTAATTATTTCACTCTCTAGCTAGCTAGTATCTTTTCTAAGTTGCAAATCATACTGAATGTTCAAATAGTGTGTAAAACACCTTGAACATTTAGACCCTCAAATTACAAATTACCAATTCAAGCTTATTATCAAACAATGTATATGCGAAATATGAAGATAAGCTAAAACAGAATTGATAAAAAAATCTAAACCAAATAAAATCACAACCACCGCAGAAATTAAATGGCAAAGATTAAAGGAAGAGAGATGCAAACACAAAGACAACACAACGATGTGTTATCGAAGAGGAAACCGAAGTCCTCGGCGTAAAACCTCTCCGCCGCCCTCCAAGCGGTCAATAATCCACTAGAAAATAAAGTTGGGATACATAAACAGCAGAAGACCCTCCAAGCTTAATCTACCCAGTGTACCTAAGCCCTCCAAGCTTCTTGCTCCAACGAGGTTACGCCGAACCTTTGTCTTCTCTAGTTTACTGGATCCCGCTATAGCCCATAGCATCAACCAATATCAATTGGAGCCTTCCTAACTGCTTCCCAAGCACCAAATAACCTTCTCACAAATATGGGTATGGTGAGATAATGATTTGACTAAATGTACATCTCAAGGATGTAACAATGGAGAGGGTGAGAGTAGAGGAATTTGGAGAATCAAAGGATGAAGATTGAGGATGAGTCAATCTTGTTTTTCTCTAGGGTTTTTCTCTCAAAATTCTCTCTGGAAGCTCTCTACAATACGTGGGTATAAGGGGTATTTATACTGGTGTGTGTTTGGAATGCGAAAGGTCAGTTTTTCCCAAACAGAGTGGTCTGGCGACTTGGCCTCGCAACTTGACTAAGTCGCGAGTCTGAGTCACGAGCTAACTGCTAGGCCAAACTAGAAGTTTTGTCCTATAGTGCTCTAGCTCGCGTGACTCTTTAGCTCCTCTGCATGCTTCACACGTGTGCCTCTTTTGGCAACTTGCCATCCGCGAGCCAGTCGCGAGGCCCTGCTTGAGTGCACACTCTTAAGCTTTTCTTCACACTCTCTCACACACTACCCTTACATGATTCCCACCTAAATACAGGGTTTCTAAATGCTAAACTACAAGCAAATTGGCACGGAATAAAGCCAACAAAATGGTTGATTAAATTCAACCTAACAATCTCCCCCTTTGGCTATTCCGTGACAAAACCCTAAAACAAACTCTAGACTTAACATGTTAGTTGGGAACAGTTGAACAAAACTCACTCACACCTAACTCTAGAATCTGTGAAGCTCTTGAACCATACAGACAAGTATATCCTGAAAACAACAACACAATATGATCATTGTAAGCAGAAAACTTGAAAGCATATGGAGCAAGCACAATACGATCAAGCAAAATAAATTAAAGCGATAAAGCATGGCTTGACCAAAAACGAACAATCACTATAAATAGTGACCACAATGATCATTCACACAAGGAATGAACATCCAGACATGCAAGCTAATAAGCTCAATGCAAAGTATCATTTGCATGTCCAACACTCAACTGATACAAAAACTCAAAGTAATTGCATCAAGGATATAAAATCCAATAAGGGCACAAAAGTGATGTACTTAAAGAAAATGCATAACATTTAATAACAAGTACTAGGCTACAAAGCATGGGTACAAAAATATGTATTGAATATAAACTAAGACATATGATAACAATAAACAAAAAATTAAATAACAATAAGCAAAACATTAAACATAGGCAGCCCCAGCTCTTCAACATCAATACTCCCCCTTTGATCAAGCTCTTCCTCCCCCTATCATTATACTCCCCCTATCATCATCATCTCCCCCTTTTTGTCATGGAATAGCTAGTCCTCATTTTCCTCTAGCTTCCTTTGAATTTGGTCCAATTGAGTTTGGAGAGAAGTGAACTTCGTATCACAACGGATGGTGTGATGGTGCAGGAGAGAGGCGAGTCCGGACATCTTATTGCTTATGTCATGGACGGATGCCATAATGTTGTCTAACTTCTCATCATAGGAGGATGAGGTAAAGCGGGAACCACTATGAGATGCTGAAGTCTCTGTCTTGACTCCCTTCCGACTATGACCAATGCTAGCATTGAGTGTACAGATGTTGATTGGACTTGGCTTCGTGTAAGGAGACTCATCATCTGATGGATGAATGCCTTTAAGTTTCAATATCCTTGAAACGAGGCAGCAAAAAGGAATGTAGGTCCTTGAGTCAGTTCTTGCACCAGTTTTGTGCAAAATATGACAGATATGAGCGTAAATATCGATCTCTTCATCAGTAATCAGATCATGAAGGAATAAGGCTCTCCCAAGATTCATGTACCCGGTGCTGGATAGAGGATACAGATTGTTGAACATGATTATTGTAAGCACCCTTAGTTCTGGAGATAGGGAGGAAACACTGATTGAGTTCTGAGTTTGTGAGAATTCCAAGTTTCTTCCAAGAGCGTCCCTAAGTAAATCCTCATCCGCACTCAAATCTTCATATACCAGTGGATTAGTAAACATTGGCCAATTGATGTGTAGGATTTCTGCCAGATAAGCGGGAGTTACGAAGAAAATCTTTCCTCTAACCCAGCATTTGAGCTCCTCTCCCTCAACAATGGCATTAGCATAGAACTCTTTCACCAAATTCTCGTATGCATCATCAAGGTTGAAGAGAAGGAAATTCCAATCCTTAGTGGCAAACCATATAGGGATTTTGGTGTCCAGGAGAGACGGCTGGTCAACAACCCTTACAAACAGCAAAGAGGCATCTCTAAAGTAGTTCGCATAGGTCTAAAAAGCAGCATAAGATCTGAACTTGTGAGGATCATACACTCCTGTTGGGGATCGGGTCCTCTTTGGCTTTGGAGAAAGATCATCAACATCAATCACGGGCTCTTTTCCTTTGCTACTGCCTCCTTTCACAGCATATCTTTTGAACGGAGACATTTTCAAGCTGCATCATGTTACACCAAAGAGCAACAGAGACCACACAAGACAACAAACTTTATTAGCACAGAGTTAGTCCCAAAATAGGAAAATTGTGGAAAATCCTAAAATCATGAGATTAAGGTCACAATCATGTCACAGAATGTGTGTGTGCTACAAATAGCACATTGTGCAGCCAAAGACAAAGTGTAAAAACACATAATCAACAAAACCCACACCATAATCTCACCAAAACAGCAAATACCCATATTCAAACATCAGATTCACATGTATTATCAAAAACCCCCAATTCAAGAAAACTTTAGGTAAGAAATGTGAAATATATTGAGAAAGAAACAGAATCCATACCTTTTCTTGAAGATTGGTGAAAAAGTGAGGAAGAATATGGAGAGGTTGTGTGTGAACACGGTGATTTTGAAAGAGGGAAAGACGGACAAGAAGATGAATAGTCACGAGATGCGAGGGAAAAATGAAAAGTTTTTTAAACAAATCCTGAAAAAGACCCCCATTGTGCAAAACACGCGATTTTCGCGACTGAAATGAGTCGCGAACAAGTCGCCAAACACCTTTGAGACAAAATTTTGAAAAATTTGTCTGATTGTTTTTCGCGACTGGAAGTTCCACTCGCGAGTAAGTCGCGTGGGGAGCTGCGAAACCTTCTGAGTAACCCTCGCAACTAGAGCTTCCACTCGCGAACAAGTCGCTAACATGAGTCGCGAGAAATCTAAAAACCCAGATTTTTAAAAAAAAAATCTAAGTCTTTTTCGTGACTGGTACTTTGACCTGCTAGAGAGTCGCAAAAACCTTTTAAGTAAGCTCGTGACTAGGGCATGCGATTGGGTTGACCCGCGAGGCAAGTCTCCAGAATAGGGTATCACAGTTTTTGAAATTTTTGATATTTTTGCAAAAACAAAAGATTTTCCAAAAACAATTAAAACACTCAAAAATCTTTTTGTGTTTGATCAACAAAAATTGAGTATGTGAGACACATTTAATAAAGTACAATCACACAAATGAATAAGGCATTCATTGAGCATAAACATGTGTGATGTGTGTGGGTACCAAAATTGAGATAGTCCTTAGTTTAATGTGAAGCTTCAATAATCAATTCAACCAAGTCATACACAATTAGCACGAAGAAAAGTGACCAATCTCAATTATAGAAATATGCATATATGACCTCCCACATAAACTTGATTACGTAGCTTTGAAGCTTTTCATTTGGCTTCATATACATCATATCATTTTATCTTTTTGAATCAAAACATCTCATTGTGAGATCGATGCCTGAAATTTTCAATATTTCAATTTGATGAGCAAGCATTTGGCTTTTTGGGTATCATACATTTTTATTTTAAGTCGTTTTCCCTTTTTCCTAGTCAAATACTAGTATGTGCGATGGCTTTTGCAGCTCATTATCTCTTTTCATTTGGAGATTTACATTGGTTGAGCTCTTTTAAGAAAAAACAATAAAATAAAAAAGTGTGAAGATATATATGCACAAGTCTATGCATGTTTCAAGATCAACAAAACCATTGACTAATCATTCATGACAAGTTTGAATATCTATTTACAACAATCACATAAATGTCAAGATTTCTCCCACAATGATATGTGTGCATAGGGAACAAGCTACGCTCGTAAATGCACAAGGCCATTTGTACGAAGGTACAAGGCAAATTATGCTTGTGACAAAACACAATAATGCCAATCAAACTTTTTGGATTTTCTACTTTTTATGTGTTTTTGGATTTTTGACACAAAAGCAAGAAAAGATTGATCAAAAAACAATGATGTAAAAACATTCAAATCAAACGACAAACAAATAGAACATGCTATACAAATAGCCAACAAAATAGTGTGTGCCCTACAATAGAGAAATCAACTCAAGATAAAGAGATAAAGCACACATCACACATGAGATTCAAGGAATTGTACCAACACCAATGGTCTTACGGAGTGATTCAAACCGTGGACCATCGAGAGGCTTAGTGAAGATGTCTACCTTTTGATTGTTTGTATGTATGAATTCAAGACATACAACTTTATCTTCCACCAAATCCCTGATGAAGTGGTAACGTATCTCTATGTGTTTTGACTTCGAATGCCGAACTGGATTCTTAGAGAGATTTATAGCACTAGTGTTATCATAGAAAACAAACATTGTATCTTAAGGAATCCCGTAGTCATGAAGTAGCTTTTTCATCCAAAGAAGTTGTGTGCAGCAACTTCCAGCAACTATGTACTCTGCTTCTGCCGTAGATAGAGACACTAAATTTTGTTTCTTGCTCATCCAAGAGACAAGATTGTTTGCAAGATAGAAGCAGCCACCTGAAGTACTCTTTCAATCATCCACATTTCCTGCCCAATCTGCATCTGAATAACCTGCAAGGCAAGCATTAGAGTCCTTTGAGTACCACTAGCCATAATCCGGAGTTCCATTGACATATCGTATGATTCGCTTCACCGCAGTCAAGTGTGATTCCTTTGAAGCAGCTTGATATTGAGTACAAACACCCACGCTAAAAGCAATATCTAGTCTACTGGCCATAAGATAGAGTAAACTCCCAATGATACTCGTATACAAGGTTGAACTCACTTCTACTCCGGAAGGATCAACATTAAGCTTTGTAGAAGAACTCATGGGAGTAGAGGCATGCTTTTTGGAATCTAATCCAAACTTCTTAACAATATTTCTAGCATATGTTTCTTGTGAAATGAATATGTCTTCCTTCTTTTGCTTAACTTGAAGACCCAAGAAAAATGTAAGATCCCCCACCATACTCATCTCAAATTCTTTCTTCATCTCCTCGGAGAACTCTATAGCTTGAGCATCAATGGTAGCTCCAAATACTATGTCATCAACATATACTTGAGCCACAAGAAGATAATCTTCATCATTCTTGACAAATAAAGTCCGGTCGGCATACCCCCTTTTGAATCCTCTATCCAGGAGGTAATGGGTAAGCTGATCATACCAAGCTCTAGGAGCTTGTTTCAAGCCATAAAGGGCTTTCTTCAATCTCAGCACATGGTCCGAGAAGTGAGGATCTTCAAAGCCTTTGGGTTGTTCAACAAACACTTCTTCATTCAGGTATCCATTTAGAAATGCACATTTCACATCCATTTGGTAGAGTTTGAAGTTCATAGTGCATGCAATTGACATAAGAATTCGAATAGACTCAAGTCTTGCCACGAGAGCGAAGGATTCATCAAAATATACTCCTTCTACTTGAGTGTATCCTTGAGCCACTAGCCGAGATTTATTCCGGATAATCTCTCCATCTTCATCGGTCTTGTTTTTGAAGATCCATTTAGTGCCGATGACATGAACATTTTCAGGCCTTGAAACAAGTTACCACACATCATTTCTCACAAATTGATTAAGCTCTTCATGCATTAACTCAACCCAATTTTCATCTTGAAGAGCTTCTTCTACCTTTTTCAGCTCAAATTGGGCAAGGTACCAATGGTATGTTACATGATTGGCCAGAAGTATGTTTCCCTTTCTAAGACGAAGACCTTCATCTAAAGGCCCAATGATGATACTGTCCGGATGGTTTTTAATCACTCTTGATGATGGCTTCTTTGATGTGGAGACTTCATCATTCCGGGAGATAGGAGGATGAACTTCTAGAGGAGTGAGAGGACTTAATGTTCTAGACATTGATCTTGTTTCCACTCTTGAGTTCACGGGAGTTGATTCCTTTTCTGGTATAGGTCCTTCAAATTCAATATCAAGAGCTTCGACCTCAGCTGTGGGCTTTTTGGTGTTTGGCCCTTCTCCATCATTAACCATCTCTACCTTTGTTTTAGCATCATCAATTTCTACATTGATGGATTCCATTACCGTCTTTGTTCTCTTGTTGAATACTTTATATGCCCGACTAGTAGTAGAATACCCAAGGAAGATGCCTTCATCACTTTTTACATCAAATTTTCCAAGGTTCTCCCAATCATTTAGAATGTAACACCTGCTTCCAAACACTCGGAAGTACTTCACTTTCGGCTTCTTTCCATTCCAAATTTCATAAGCAGTCTTCTTTGTTCCCGATCGGAAGAATATCCTATTACCAATGTGACATGAGGTGTTCACGGCTTCTCCCCAAAACTTTTAAGGAATTTGCTTGTTGAGTAGCATAACCCTTGCCATTTCTTGAATCACCCGATTTTTCCTCTCAACCACCCCATTTTGTTGAGGAGTTTTAGGGGCTGAAAATTCCTTTTTGATCCCATTCTTCTCACAAAACGACTAAAATCTTGCATTTTCAAACTCCTTGCCATGATCACTCCTTATCTTGACAATCGGAACCCCTTTCTCGTTTTGTAGTCTCTTGCATAGAACTTCCAATTTCTCACATGCTTCTGATTTTTCTCTAAGAAATTCCACCCAAATGTACCTCTTTCCTCCAAGACTTTCAGTTCTTGTAGGCCCCATTAGATCAACGTGAAGAAGCTCTAAACAATGTGAGGTAGCAATCACATTCACCTTGTGATGACTTGCCTTTGTTTGCTTTCCCATTTAGCATGCACCACAAATAGCCTTCTCCACCTTTCCAAACTTTGGAAGTCCCTCAACCGCTTCAAGTTTAGATACTTTAGCTACTTGTTTGAAATTTGCATGCCCAAATCTGTGATACCAAAGTTCCAACATGTCAACATGAGCACTTCTACACAAAATGGGTGCCGTAGGAACTACTCCGTAGCAATTGTCGGTAGTCCTATTTCCCTCCAAGACTTGAATCCCTTCTTCATCAATGATTATGCACCCCTTCTTTGAGAATTGAACAAGGAAGTCCTCATCACATATTTAAGTGATGCTTAAGAGATTCGCCTTCAGCCCTTTGATGTATAAGACATCTTTCAATAGAGGTAATCCCGGTATCTCAACAATCCCTTTGCCAAGAACTTAAGCATGACTTCCATCGCCAAATGTCACATAGTCACCAACCTTCTCTTTGAGAGACTTAAACAGTGATTTATCCCCTGTCATGTGACAAGAACAGCTGCTATCAAGATACCATAAACATGAATTGAAAACCTTCAAAGAAGTGTGCATAAACAAGCAAGCATGAGACAAGCACTCTTGACCTTCAAACAGAAACTTGTCTTCATTTTCCATGCTCTTGTTAGATTGAATTTTCCTTTTCAGATTATCAACCTTATCACACAATATTCTATTTCTTCTTTTATACTTCTTAATCAAAGAATTAGACTCGTATAGACTATTGCGTAATATGTAATTCTCATTTTCAAAATATTTCAGCATGTGAACAAACATTCTAGCATGTTTCATTGTTTTAATAACTCTAGGAGTTCATTGTTAGTACACCCTTCAAACATACTCATAGAGTCATTATCACAAATATTTAAACCACAGTTCAGCATAGCGTTTTCCATAGCTTCATCCATAGCTAAGGGGTCTAGGATCGCACTAAGGTAATTAAACCACAGCTAGTGCACCCGCTCTGATACCAATTGAATGTTCAAATAGTGTGTAAAACACCTTGAACGTTTAGACCCCCAAATTACTAATTCAAGCTTATTATCAAACAATGTATGTGCGAAATATGAAGATAAGCTAAAACAGAATTGATAAAACAATCTAAACTAAATGGAAAATATTAAAGGAAGAGAGATGCAAACACAAAGATAACACAGTGATGTGTTATCGAAGAGGAAACCGAAGTCCTCAACATAAAACCTCTCCGCCGCCCTCCAAGCGGTCAATAATCCACTAGAGAATAAAGTTGGAATACATGAACAGAAGAAGACCTTCCAAGCCTAATCTACTCAGTGTACCTAAGCCCTCCAAGTTTCTTGCTCCAACGAGGTTACGCCGAACATTTGTCTTCTCTAGCTTACCAGATCCCGCTATAGCCCATAGCATCAACCAATATCAATTGGTCCCTTCTTAACTACTTCCCAAGCACCAAATAACCTTCTCACAAATATGGGTATGGTGAAATAAAGATTTGGCTAAATGTACCTCTCAAGGATGTAACAATGGAGAGGGTGAGAGTAGAGGAATTTGGAGAATCAAAGGATGAAGATTGTGGATGAGTCAATCTTGTGTTTTCTCTAGGGTTTTTCTCTCAAAATTCTCTCTAGAAGCTCTCTACAATACGTGGGTATAAGGGGTATTTATACTGGTGTGTGTTTGGAACGCGAAAGGTCAGTTTTTCCCAAACAGAGTGGTCTGGCAACTTGGCCTCGCGACTTAACTAAGTCGCGAGTCTGAGTCGCGAGCTAACTGCCAGGCCAGACTGGAAGTTTTGTTCTGTAGTGCTCCAGCTGGCGTGACTCTTCTGCTCCTCTGCATGCTTCACACGTGTGCCTCTTTTGGCAACTTGCCAGTCGCGAGCCAGTCGCGAGGCCCTGCTTGAGTGCACACTCTTGAGCTTTTCTTCACACTCTCTCACACGCTACCCTTACATGATTCCCACCTAAATACAAGGTTTCTAAATGCTGAATTACAAGCAAATTGGCACGGAATAAAGCCAACAAAATGGTTGATTAAATTCAACCTTACACATACTATGGGTTTCACAATTGCACAAGGACTCATGCTAGTGCTGCTAACTGCTTCCACATTGGCAGTTAGCACGGCCAACAAGGGTTGGTAATTTGGGAATTGGCCGTACCATGGCCCTTATCATCCTAATAATACACAAACTTCCAACAGGATCATCGTTGGTGACTCCTACCACTAGAACTTTGGCTTTAACTACACTAATTGGGCTATCAAGCATGGCCCTTTCTACCTAAACGACACTCTAGGTGAGCATACTTTGCTATTGCTACTTGTTCTAAGTTTGAACTTCATCTCCAATCTATTTAATCATAAATTATCAATTTGGATTCTTAAGGAACATGAAAAATGTGTGAATTTATTTTGTTTAGGTTAATTGCAGTTTTCAAATATGATCCCCCAACTCCAAAAACATTTCCTCACAGTGTTTACTTGCTACCAAAACTCCGGAGCTTCATTAAATGTGACCTGAAAAATGCCAAGAAGCTGGGAAATGCGACACAAGGAGCTGGGGAGGGCTTTGAGTTTGTGCTGAAAAGGCCATGGCAGCCTCACTACTTTGCTTGCGGTGAGCGCAATGGCTTTCATTGCATAAATGGAACCATGAAGTTCTTTGTGATGCCAATATTCCGCTGATATAGATAATTATTAGAGAACGTTCATGTCATAGGAAATTTTACCTGCTACTCGAGGCCAAAATTGGCAAATGCCCCCTTTCATACAAACTTTCCAGTATTTTGCCCCATTTCCCAAACTAATTAGGGAAATATCCCTGTTTTGTAACGCGATTTTCTAAAAATCTAGTTCCAAATGTAAAACTCGATTTTTGGAACATCAAGTTATAGCGAACGTGGACTTAGAGATTTTTTTTTTTTTTTTTGAAACTCGATTTCCATGTGAAGTACTCGAGTTCCATTTAAATTTTTTTCAAGGAACTCGAGTTCCATGAACTCGAGTACTTCACATGGAACTCGAGTTCCATGAACTCGAGTTCCATAAATTTTTTTTTTTTAATTTTTCGATTCGTCATAACTCGATTGTCCAAAAATCAAGTTTTAAATTGAAACTCGATTTTTAGAAAATCGAGTTTTAAAACAAGGGCATTTCCCTAATTAGTTTGAAAAAATGGGGAAAATGCTGGAAAGTTTGTGTGAAAGGGGCATTTGCCAATTTTCTCCAAGTTACGTTTGTTGTGCTTTAGCAAATAATGAGAGTTTCTTTTAATATAAATTACAAAAACAAATACTCTAAACTATCACCCAATTTATGATGTGTCACCTAAATTTTGAAACTGAGCAATCAATCCTTCAACTTCGCTTAAAATTACAAATAGCCTATATTATTATGATTATTATTGTTATTATTATTAAATTAAAGGAGTTTAAAGGTGAGGAATTTTTAATATTATTTAAGCATTTAAATGAATTCAAGTGTTAGAAGGGAAAATATGAGGCAATTTGACTGAAATTATTTTAAATCACTTGGAGACTATTTGTAATTTTGAATAAGTATTAAGGGATTGATTGCTCATTTTAAAGATTATGAGTCACATTCTAAATCGGGTGATTTTTTGTTTTTGTTTTTGTTTTTTCTTTCCCTATCTTTATAGACAATGTTATGAGTTTTGAATAATTGAGATGATAGAGAATAAATATATCAGCTGTGACTAGGTATTCAAGTTCTACAAATGTGCCATCTTGCATCCTTGAATGTACATGCAGATGATTTGGAATTCTATTTATATCCCAATATTAGCTTATTTGATTTGATGATGATTACCACCAAAGAAGATATAAAAATGCAGTTTGAAGATGAGTTGATCAGCTAACTACTTAAGGCCAGTAGCTAGAGAGCACAGTATAGGTATGGATACGAATATGTGTGTGACTATATGAGCATTTTTAAAAAATTATAACATGACACAATGGTACAACACAGATATAACATAAGTATGGTACTCCAAATGATGTATTCGTCCTTCCTAGTCAGTAGTTAGTAGGAGATAACAAATTACAAATATGATGATCCATGTTTTAGTGCAAAAGCTGTCATGTTTGATTTAAACATTCGAAGTAATTAAAATTTCATTTTTATAAAGATGTAGTGTATATACAGACATTTATATTGTCCAACAAAAGATTGTCCCATAATTTTTTTTCCCTCATATATATAGAAGAACGGAAAATATCACATACAATCATAACCATATTAAATGTTTATTTGCTATATAATTTTTATATTGTATTAAAAAATATATGAATGAATAAAAATTACGGCAAGAAGGCTTAATTGGAGAGGATCACCTCCAATTGGCATTTTTAGGAGAGGATCGCCTCCAGTTTTAAAACCTCCAGTTTCCTCCCATTTTAAAATAAATGAGTGGCACGTGTATATAAAATGATCCAACAGTTAGGAAAAACCCAACTATTTCTCATCTCTCTATTGCCTCTCCCTTCACCATCTCTGAAGCCAAACTGATCTACCAAACATCATCACCGTTCAACCCAAGACTACCGCTGCCTTCACCACCTCCACAAGGCCTCTACATCGTTGCCTCACCGCTATCAAAAGCCATAGCCGTTGCACCATCGAGTCCGAGCCTCCCTTCAGCTCTGTTAGTTTTTCTCAATCCTTTCTTGAAACCAACGCCGTAGATCTCTTCTTCAGCCTCCGATATGCAAAACCCAAGAGTCCAATCTCCATCTTCACCCACACACACCGCCACACGCAGTGGCCATCGATCCACGTGTCGTCACAGTTTCTCCGTCGATTGGTATTTCTCGAAACCAACACCACGGTTCTCTTCGTCGACCTCTGATATGTAAAACCCAAGAAGCCGGCCTTCATCTTTGGTCTCACGCGCCTCCACACACGGCTTGAAGTTTGGCTGTCAATTCACCCGCTGTTGAAGGTTGTCATCGACTGTTGCTCCGACTCCAACGAGATCATGCCTTCTTCTTGCACTTTTTTATCTCTAAAAAGGTTTCCTTTTGCATCTATTTTTTTGAAACACAAATTGCTAATTTTCTAACCATTTAATCATTTTATTTACACGTGTCACTCATCTATTTTAAAACTTGAGGTTTTAAAACTGGATTTCATTCTATTTCATTCTCATTCTTAGATTTTGAATCATGAATTTGCACCTTTAAATATTGTGGAACACACATATATGGCAAAAGGAACCAAAAAAAATTTTAGAAGGAAAAAATTAATTAATTTAAAATATATATATATATATTATATTGTTAAAGGAATGTGTTGTTACATAAAACCGTCATCATAACATCACACAATCGTATGACATGCTTGTTCTCAATAGCATGAAATATATATTATATAATCATTACATGCGTTTTTTCTTTAACCACGTTTCTCAATCCGTTCTTTGTTTAGTAGTGTCTTTCTTGCTTTGACTTTGTTTTGGTCTAATTTCATTAATCAGAAGAGACAACCAACGCAGATTTATTTGATTTTTGTTGACCCCCCCTTTTGTTTGAGGGAAGAATTATAAAATTCCTCCACTATCTATCAACAACCCATTCATCAATTTCTTTGAATCTTAAGTTAAAGAAAGTAAAAACGAACAAGAAAATGTGAGAGGGGAAATATATATACTTTCCATTGCTTAGAGCATCACAGCAAAGGTGGTATAATTGCAATAATCCTATTTTAGCAACTAAAACACTAAAATGCAAGCTCCAACCAATGGCGGAGCCAGAAATTTAGGTCAAGGGGAGCAAGATTAAAAGACAAGATTGAAAGTAAAAAATTAATCTAAAAAAATTAATCAATATTAATAACAAAATAAATAAACTACTATATGATAATGTAATTGTCGTATAGAATCTAACATAAAATATAAACTTTAATTTATTTTTTCACACCTAGCTTATTTTACTCAATTGCCCTCAACGATTTTTCATATTTTGAAACCGTTGCATGATTTCTTCACACTCAATAGTCTTGAATATATCTTTCTCAATATATGTGACTAAGCAATCATTCATCCACTAATCCCCTATTTGAAATTATTACCTAGTAAATTCTATGCTAATACTGTTCAGACTACTATTCAATGAATCAATATAGAGATTTTTTTTATTTTTTTAATCATTACTAAGTGGGACCCATTAGTTTTATATATAGAATTGTACTAGGAGTAGAACTATACTACTACTAGGAAAGGTACCTTGAATTCACTGAATTGAGTTTTTTTTTTTTTTTTTTTTTTTGGTTGTCTTTTGTGTAGGGGGGCAAATAAGATATTTCATGTCATTATAATATTATTAGTCAAAAAATTTGAAAGTTCAAGGGGGCACCTATCCCCCCTCGCCCCCCTCCCTCCCTCCGCCCCTAGCTACAACAAAGGTGCTATACCTAAAAAAAAATAGCAACTGAGCTACAATGAGCTGCCAAAGATGATAGCTCACTGTAGCTCCAAAATTATTATTATTATTATATCTATATATATATAATTTTATATCTTTCTCTCTCTCTTCTTCTCTTAAAAAAAAAAAAAAAAAATCTATGTTTTTTCTCTTCTCTCTCTTTCTTCTCTGACCATCCATTTCTCTCTCTCTCTTTTCTTTCTTTCTTCTCCAAGCTTCTTCTCATTTCTTCTTCTCCAGATCTCTGCCTACCTCCTCTTTCTTTCTTTCTTTTTTTTTTTTTAAAAAAAAATTATTACTATGAATGCTCTTACTGCTTAAGAGCCCTAGCATTGGTGTTTATAAAAATTTTATTTTGACACATCAAAAAGTTACTTTATCTATTTTAACACACTACTTTAGAATACACCATACATCACATATTCTATTTGTTTACCATTTTAGATAAATATTATTTCTTTATTCTTTTTTTAATCAATTCTTTCTTTTTTGTTGTTTCCCAAGGCATTGAAGACATATTAAGAGAAATAAGTTAAAATAATATAAACTAATTTCAACAATTATGAAAAGAGAAAACGTTGGAATAAAAAAATAACCAAATAGTAATACAATTTTTCATCGTACCGTGCTAAATTTAGAATTGCACTGTAGCTTGTGCCATATTATTTTAACATTTGGCACATCTCATGTAGGTGGTTTTTTAGTATTTGGTGAGTGTTAAATGCTAAAAATTTAGCATTTAACACACCTAATGCTAGTGCTATGAGAGACAAAAAAGAGATGTAAGCATGTGTTTACAACTCAGTCTATCTTTGCCTATTTCCTGAATTCATGTCCATTTGATAGATTTTTCTTGGACAAATTTATAGAAATAATAAAATATAGCCAGAAAGCTGCATATCTCAACCGATACCTCTTATTGCTTTCAACTGAGACAACAAGGGTTTAAATCCCCTCATGATTTTTGATTAATAAAAAATGAGAAGCTTTTTTACCCAAAAATAAAAATGAAAATATGGGAGCTTTGAAAAAAAAATTAAAACATTTATCCGAACTTTCCATATTAAGCCCACCTATTGAGTCATTGACCAAGCACACAGAACACGCCCAAAATACATTAGTTTGGTAGAGGAAGTCCCCAATGTAATAGCGTCTGGAGACCCAAGTATTGCTGGACATGTGTTTTCTGTTGGGCTATACTGAATTCGTAATACAATTGTAGTCTTGAAAACAACCTTGTTCATCAATTAAAAAAAAAAAGACAACAACCGAATAAAATTGAAAGTTTAAACCTATTATTGTGTTTGTTTGTTTGATGCTATATATATAATTTTTTTTTAATATGCAAGAAAATGGTAGGATTGTAGGGCAAGTCACATCCTACCCAAGCGAGATAAACTCTTGACAAATATGATCCACGGTCCCAGGTGTTAATCGTGATTTGGATCCAAGCATTAATAATGAGGAGGACGAAGGTCAACCACTAGACCTCCCACCTAGGATTGCTTGATGCTTAATACCTAACTACTTGAGAAGGTATATCATATATTCGGTGCTTACATATACCAGAACCAGATGCATTTCCTTTTTCCTAATTACCCATTATTGAACACATGGTTTTTCATTTGTTTCTAGGTCCATTCCTCTCATCTTTTCCCCTTTTTTTCAAGAATAGTTTGAATGTATCATGTATTTATGAGGTTAAGGGTGTGATCTATGGTTTTAAAAAATAAACTGAACGTTTTTTTTGAGAAAAATGTAAGCATAGTTTTATTAAAGAAATAAGACAATTTAAGACAAATCGGATTGGAACACAACGTCCAAATCCCCAAGTAGATCTTCTACCCAAACATCAGTATTTGCAGATGAAACTACTCTCCTAGCTAAACAATGAGCTAATTTGTTCCCATCCCGACCAACATGCTGATAACTACAGTGCCGCAAAACAGCCCCTAACCTCTTAGTCTCATTGACTACATGACCATACAAAGTATTACACCCACCCAAAGCATTTAAAGCTTGCACAACCCACAGGCAATCACCCTCCACTATGACATCAAAAAGGCTTAATTCTCTGGCAAATTCCATAGCACGTCTTGCAGCCAAGGCTTCAGCCATCTCCACCGTACGGGGTAGACCAATCCTCTGACTCAAGGCAGCAATAACTTGGCCTGAATGATCTCGATAAACAACGCCAAGTCCTGCACAGTGCAGCTCTCCAAATATCGCAGCATCAAAATTATCTTTGTAGGTCCCAACAGGTGGAGGGGACCAGCGAGCTTGAGGGCGACACACAGACCGTTGCTACTCCTGATCATTGGCATCCCAGAATTCACAGACCATCATCTTCACTCGGCCTTCAATCTTGTGGATCTGCCATGAAGGTTGACGCACTCTAACCCGGTTTCGCTGTTATATATACTGAACGTTTTAATCGGAAACCGAATATATATTGAACTGGTCCAGTTAAATTAGTAGTTCAACTGTGAAAATTGTTGGTCCAACCAATAAAAATTGGAAACCAAAACCATTTTCAGTTCATTGATCATTCCAGTATTTAAAACCTTGGTGTGATCACTTATGTATAAGATGGTAACGCTAGATTTTCCCAATTATATATACAAATAATTAAAGGTGGGAGGTTTTAAGAAAGGCAAAAATAAGGGATGTTATTAAATCAATTGACTTGATAATAAAAAAAATTAAAAATAAAAATAAAAATAAAAATTCGTTTAAGTTCGTTTGTTAATAAACAAATCAAGCTTTAGCCTTAGTTTTAAACAAGCAAGCCGAGCCCAAACAAACATAATTGTTCATGAACAATCTCATAAATAATAGGATTCAATACAAAACAAGCTGAGTTTAAGCTTGTTATGGGCTAAATAATAAGATTTTATGGGATTAATACTTAAACCCATTACTCATATTTGAATATAGACATGGCCCACTATTGGGACAATTTATCCAAACCACCCGTTAACTCTAAAGCATTCACATCAACTCGTATAAATATTTGTGTATATTTTAGCATAAGAAATTTTTTTTTAATTTTAAATACTCACTTTTCAAAACACCCCATATATATCAAATTATCTATTTTACATTACATTACTATTTCCTTGCCATTTTTTTAGTATTATCTCAAACCACATCACTCTCTTTCTCATGGGGTAAAATAAAAGATTATTAAAATATACATTTACAAAGCTACAATAATTGTGTGTATTTACAAGATTACTATAGCGACAATGTAAATATACACATTTATAAGCTAATTAATGTGAGTACTTTTAGGCTTAAATGTGTAAAGTTGACAAATTTTTCTATTATACACACTCTGATGTGAGTGCTCTAATCATCGTCGTTTTCTTCTTCTTTTCTTTTCTTTAAAAAAAATAAATAAAATAAAATAAAAAATAAAAAACTCCTCCTATCTATCTTAACTACATATTACGAGTATGCAAAGGTGTTGATTTTTTTAAGAAACTAAAAGGTGTCTATTAAGAAGTATTTAAAAAAGTCACTTATAATAGTTTCTAGATTTGGAGGGGGAGATTTTGGAGAGAAACTCTTCAAACTCTTCTTACATCTTTTTATTAGATGTGAATTTTGAAAAATATAACTATTGAATTGCATGCATTTATTATATCCTCCATGCTTACAAAATTTCAACAAGATCAAATATCAATATCTATATCATCAATCAAATGTTTAAATTTCAAGTTTTTGTGGTCTAAAATTATATATACAAAATAAGTTTATTGATTGAATAGTGAATAATATCTGATTTGATTGAAATTTGACGTGCATGTTTTTTTTTCCATACCATTCAAGGGAGAAAGCAATACAACAGTTCACATTACAAAAGATTAGAACCAACTGGAGGAAACCAGCATAGATGCATTGGCACACAGGTTGCCAAGCTAGCTACATATCTCAAGTCCTTTACAACCACAAAGGGTACCTAAAAGACATCACAAGAAAAACCATTTTGATTCAAAAACCATAGATCAGTTAGTCTAGTGCTATCTAACCAATCAGAAGCTTTGTTGTTTTTATAAGTCTGCAAAAGACTCCTGCTATTGCTGAGAACCAAAATATGCTGAAAACCTTGACCATTTGCTATCAGAACAGCTTCAAGCATAGCCTCCAGCAGTGCTCCAGTTGATGTTTGTGAGGGTCCTTTTTTGGACAGTGTCCAGGCCCAAGTTGAAGCAAGGACCCTGGGCCTTTGAGTTGTTGTTTAAAGGGATTGGGCTTGGTTCACCGCAGCCAAATGGGATGTTTACAAACCAAGTGGTGCACAGAGTAGGAATCCTACAACACGTACATACTAGCAAGCAAGAATATATATGTATTGAACAGCAAGAAACAGTAAAGGGACAATGTAATAAAGAGAGAGACAAATATATTGTTAAGGATCCTTAAAACACTATGAAATATTTCATTACTTTCTTTAGTTGTAAATCACAATGTGCTCACTAAGACGTGTTACAAAGTCCAAATAAACTCAAAAATTACAGGCTTAGATGGCTATCTAAGCCTCTAAGACTTGCAAAGTTTGAATCATTTTGAATCCAAGAATGTTCTATAGTGGCTGTTGGGGATACCGGGCAATATTTCTCTATTTTTTACTACTTTCTTTGAGTTTTTGACAGAGTTTTCTTAATGATTCTGTTATGATTCACTATTGCTAAATGTCATTTCAATGTTGGCTGCTTCTCCCTTTTATAGCGTCATTTTAGGGTTCCAGGGTACTGCTGATTCCCCTCCTTTGTTCCCCTGGGTACCAGAGCCCACGTTGTGCCAGCCATTCTGATGACTGGTCCTTTCCTTGTTTCTCATAGTTTTCTTCTTTTGGTGCTGTTTCCCTAAAAGCTTCTTGCTGACTTTCTATTCTGGGGTGTCCCTAGAGGGCTGACCTCCAATCTCTCTTCCCTCAAGGCTTCTAAACCTTCCCTTTTCAGACTCAGTTTTTTGGCTGTCCTTCTTTTTGTCATTTTTTCCAAGTGAGCCGAATCCATTCCTGCCAAGTTGAAGGTTTCCCCGGCTACTTCTCTTTATAGTTCTTCTTTTTGGGTTGCCCGAGGTGGTGCTCTCTGTTCATGAATTGTTACTCTCCAAGCCTTCTAGTTCCTTTCTGCATCATTGGGTGATTGAGAAGGACGTATCTATCCTTCGTTCCTTGTGTTTCATGGTGCTCTTTTTGAACTGTCTCAATCTCATCCTAACTGTGCTACACGTCCCGAGGATCCCGAGCCCTTGGCAGCCTCTGGTATCCCGGCCCAGTTTTTCCCACTGGACTTCCTTTGATTTTTTGATCTTGACAAGTTGGGCTTTTTTCCTTTCTTCCTTTCATTTCATGAGCCTTAAGGCCTGTCCTTTCGTGGGTTTTGGGTTTTAGATCTTTTTTAATGGACTTGGGCCATCCTTTTCTCTTGTGGTGAGCTCAACCCTTTTATATGGGGTTCACCCACTGTGCTATTTTAGGCCTTGGTGTTATAACTTTTTAGACCTCAACAATGTTCGAGCATTGCTACTGATTACTCCAAAAAACACCCTCTCCCCTTGAACTGTTAGAGCTTCATAAGCAGTACCATATCTATGTAATTTTCTGCTTCTGCTATCTACTAGCTTGATAATTATCTGCCAGTCCCCTGCTACACATTGCCTCCCTGTTCAGATCTGATCTGATGCACTCCGCCTCCCTAATCTGATGCCACTACCCTCCTAGCCTCCTGGACTATTGCTGTTTGAGATTGTGTCTCTGTACCATTCCTATTATATAAAGAATATGAAGAGTATGTTAAGAATATAAAGAGCATGCAATCCAACAATGGTTAAATTTTAAAAATTCACATCCAATAAAAAAAATATAAGAAGAATTTGGGGGAAAAAAAAAAAAAAAAACCTTGTCCTTTTAGGGTACACCATCTCACATAAACATGCTAGTGTAATTTATAGTTGAAATAGGGAATTTTAATTCAAGATACCTTCTTCAAAAATATTAGAAAGCGTCACTTAAATTAGAAAGTCCTTAGAGCACTAGCATCAAGTGTGCCAAATGCCAAATATTTGGCATTTGGCACACCAAACATCAAAAAACCTCTCACATCAAATATTCTAAATGCTAAAAAATTTAGCATGGATGAACAGTACGGAGTCTACGGACACAAATGCTAAAAGAAATTAATTTTTTTATTATCTCTCTCTCTCTCTCTCTCTCTCTCTCTCAAGCTACCAATCTCGCCATGGTTTCTGCTTTTCCAAGCACCAATCTCTCCGTTTATTGGGTTATATAAATGGCATCAATGGCGGCGATAGGTGGGTCGATGTTGGTTTCTGGTTGCTAGGTTGTGTATATTGGCTTTATTGGTGGCAACAAAGGGTTTTGTGGGTGGATCATTTGGTGGGTTTTGGGTTGCTAGGTTTTGTGGGTTGTTAAATTCTTCAGTTGGTTGACATTTGTTTTGGTGGTTTAGGGTTGATTTCAGTTGATTGATATTTTATTCATCTCTTCATTTTTTTTTTTTTTTTTTTTTTGGAGTTTTCTGTTGATTTTGAGGTTTTTTTTAAAGTAGTATTAGGTGCTGGTGGGTTTGTGGTGCTAGTGGTTGGTGGGTTGTTGGTGGCGGAGGTCTATGTTTGTGTATGGTGGTGGCAGGGTTATGCTTGTGTATAGTGGTGTTGTGTTGGGCTTTATAATTTTATTTTGTTTTTTTATTCCGTAGAAGTTTTATTTAGAATATTTTAATGTGTTGTGATATTAAAATAGAATATCTGATAAATGATGTATTGTAAAGTGATATGTTAAAATAGAAAAATATTTTTTTTGCATGTAAAAATAACATTTGTTTAAGACTGACGATGCTAATTCTCTTGCTTAATTCCATCGTGACCTATGTAAGTCAGTATGTTATTTGTGGATATAAAAAATAAAAAATAAAAACCATTTGTCTTCTATCACATTATTTTAAAGATAAAGATGGAAATCAAATCAATGACGAAACAATCAAATTTGTTTAATTTTTCTAACTTTGTTTGATCACTATTTAGTATTTACTATCATGTTTTTCTAACTTTGCTTGATCACTATTTACTATCCTGATAATAATAATAATAATCTGTAAGGCATTGTCATTAACCGTTTGATCTTCACCATGAATAGAATCATTCCAACTCAAGGATGAAAGATCAATAATGATATCCACTAGGGCTGTCCAGATCACCCATGGATCCGACCCACCCACCCATACCGACCAACCCAATTCGAAAGCCACCTGATTATAAAAATTGCTTTAGTATCTAATCACGAAAATTCAAATAAACATCCATGTAGTATTTATAAACTATCAATAAATAAAAAGAAAAAATCATTATTTCGTAATACATTACAATACAATTTGAATATGTATACAAAATCAATGTATACATTGATTTAGGGTCTTACGCAATTTTACAACAACTGATACAAATGCTCTTAGAATGAAATCAATGTAAAATTGTATGAGACGGGATCCAAGATTTCTGAAAGAAGTGTTCAAAAATATAAAATTGTAGAGAATATATATATATATATATATATTGTTTTCTTTTTTGGGGTTGATTGAAATTTGAAGAGCTTTAGGAAATAAAAAAATGTTTCGGTAAATATACCTGGAGAGAGAGAGAGAGAGAGAGATATGAACGTGTTTTGATTCTTCTCTCATGCTCTCTGTACGTACCTCTTTTTCAATTCTCAACTGTTATCTTCTTCATCACTATTATATGTTGTACTATTTGTTTGTGTTCTCGCTTGGGTCGTAGTGATCCACCATTTGTTTTTAACCATTTTAGCAATTGTTCTAAGCAATGCAGTTGATCGGACAATTTCCAAGATGAGTCTAGGCTATCTAGAATCACTGCATGTTGTCTTTATGTCTAATAAATTTGTGTGGTGAAAAAATATTTTTCAAACTTATATTTTGGCTCTTTATACAAACTAGAATAAGCTTGTTGGTGTTATAACTTATAAGGCTACTTATTATT
>JARYZH020001317.1:0-32505 GCA_030021035.2 Notholithocarpus densiflorus
GCGGGACTCGGCGATTAAAAAATTATTAAAAATATTTTTATTTATATTTTTAATATATTGCTAAGTATATTTTTTCACATTATATAAACATATACCAAATTTAAGACTTAAGAGCAATAGTAAATAATAACTAAAACATGATGTTCATAAATTAAATACAACCCACAAGATTGAAACTAAAACATTCTATGATGTTCGGAAATTAGAATACAACTCACAAGTTTGAAACTAAAACAAAATAAAAGATAATCAATAAGACAATCAACAAGACAATCAAACACCAACATCATCTTCCTCAAGATCAATAGCTTCACTTCGAACTTCACTTTCACTAGTAGTAGCACTAGTGTTAGCATTCCCAATAACCATGGCCTCCAACTCTGGCTCATCAAGTGTAAGGGCTGCATTCTCAAGAATTCCAGCTCCTCCATGTATGTCGCTCTCATTCCAAGAGTCTCCTGCAATATCCCACATCTTTGTTGCTGTATGTATGTACTCCTCATTGCGCCTTGACAAGAGTCGAAGATTAGAATGCACATATACCAAATCCTCAGCACGTGCAGGAGTCATTTTGTTTCTTTTTAAGGAATGAATGAATTTGTATGTGCTCCAATTTCTCTCTGCGCATGAGGATGAACAAGGTTGTCCAAGAAGTTTAAGGGCAAGGGTTTGAAGAGTTGGAAATGCGGAGCCATGGTATTGCCACCAAACCAAAGGTTGTAAGGCCCACCTATTTGTCAAGACATCTGGTGAAGGAAACCTCCCTCCTGAAAATTTAGCAAACTCAAACTTCACCACCGTTAATTCATTCTCATCTTCAAAGTATCACTCCAAACACTTGCTTCTTTCCATAGAAATTTCATGATCCCGATGTGGAGAGATGCGTTTTGGATTTCCCGAAAGCCATTCAATGAAGTAAAACCTAGTTAAAGATTAAAAAACAAATATAGATTAAACGTGTGTTTTACTAAAAGGGTGAACTAAGGAAAATAGAAAATAAATGCACTTACTTAGGATTTAAGGAATGAGCCAAGCAATGTAGTGGTGTACAATTTTTAGTCCATCGATCAATGAGTATATCATACACCACACCCCAAAATGAGCTATACTGATCATCTTCCAAGTCTTCATGCCGATATATTACTGCCTTCACATTCTCTATCATTGAATCTCACATCTCATACACAAGATGAAGACAAGACTTATCTGTGTCAGCTATTCGTAGCATATCATAAATGGGTGCTGTGAATTCAAGGATATAATCAATATTATCCCACCAAAGATCACTTAGAATCATATCTTTCACCTTTTGAGCTTTTCCAACATCATCCTCCCTATAAGAAGTCCATTGGTCACTAATAGCCATGGCTTGAAGGCATCTTTTTATCAACTTCAACCTTTTCAACATTACAACAACCGAAGCAAATCTAGTATCAGCAACTTGGAGCAATTTTAATGGACAAAATTCATTAAACATTGCCAACCTCATTGAATGGTTCATGATAAAAACACGTATGAAGGATGCATCATCAGCAATACGTGTAATCCAACTACATTCCCCATATGTAACTTCATTCTTTTCAGTGTTTTTTGCTGCACAAATATTCTTCAAAGCTAGATTAAGAGTGTGGACAACACAGGGTGTCCAAAATATTTTAGGATACTCACTTTCAATAAGAGCTCTAGCAGACTTCATCACATTAGCATTATCAGTGATGACTTGGACAACTTTTTCATGTCCAATCTCTTTTATAGCATCCTTCAACACTCCAGCAATATAATGTTTGTCTTTGAACTCACCTGACCCATCAATTGCCTTTATAAACACTGGACCCCCAACTGATACAGCCATAATATTAATAAGAAGCCTCCTTTGTGGATCTGACCATCCATCAGAAACTATACTTACACCATTTTCAAGCCAAGAGTCCTTAATTGGTTTCAAAAGTCTTTCAATATGAGCTCTTTCTTTTTGCAGAAGTGTTGTTCTCAAGGCATTGTATCCAGGAGAAAGATAACCTAGAATGCTATGGGTAGCAGCATATGCATAGAAACTACGATAATGTGGGTTCCTTGCAAAGTTAAACGGAAGCCCACCGGTGTAAAACATCCTAGCAATTCTGCTATCCAAATCATGTCTAGCATTATTCTGGAATGCTTTCTCCAAAGTAGAATTCATAGTCAACTTCCTCCTCTTACCATTAACCGGATTTGTACTATCAGTATCACTCCCTTCCTGTCTCCGAAATGGGGAAATAGGTATCCCACGGCCTGGGGGAGGTGGGGGTAAGGGAATTTGGCTTCTCCGTTCTCTCTCTAACTTGTCATTCTCAACTTGATTATGCATTCGCTGCATTTCTAGCCTATGGCTCTTTGTCACCTTAAGGCATGCTTTAATACCTTTGCCAGAAATTTGTAATAAATGAGCCTTAACCCTAGAATAGGATCCCATGTAAACTATACCACAATAGTTGCACTTAAAGTATGTGTTTCCACCTGATTTAACAGAAGCACCGGGTGGTTTTTCTACTTTAGTCACATATTGCCAAAGAGGAGATTCATCATTTGGCACTTCTTGATTAGATGAAGGTGAAGTTTCTGTGCTAGTAACTTCGTCCATTGTAAATTCAATAGATTCAATTTAACCTACAAATAATAACTATTAACTAAATAAATTAATAATAAATCAAACCCAAGTTCACATATTCACAAATCACAATGAGTAATAACTAATAAGTAATAATTATTAACTAAATAAAACTAAGATTGAAAAGAAACTAAGACTCACAAATCACAGATTCACAGGGTCACACTTCACAAATCACAGCAACCATATTATCCTAACTGATAAAATTTGTAAATCACAGCAGCCAATCAGCCATATTAATAACAATTAACAAAACCCTTTAACTCCCACAAGAACCGAAAAAACAAGCAAAAAAACACAGCAAGCAGCCATAACAAAACCCCTTAGCTCCCACAAGAACCGAAAAAACAAGCAAAAAAGCAGCCATAACAAAACCCTTTAGCTCCCACAAGAACCGAAAAAACAAGCAAAAAAAGTAAAAAACACAGCAAGCAGCCAAGCACACAAACTTTTAGATTCACAAATTCATTTCTAAGCAATTTAAAAGAGAGAAATCGTAAAAGGGTTTTGGTGTGAGAGAGCACACCTGAAGCCGAGCTCGTAGAGAAGAGGAGACCTGAAGGCTGAAGCCGAGCTCGCAGAGAGCACTGAGCACAGAGAAGAGAGATGAGGGACGGAGTGAGAGAGAGCGTTTGGACGAAGTGAGAGTCTGTGAGAGAGTCCTAGGGTATTAGGTTAAGCTCAAATGGTGCGTTGCGCACCTTTTTTTTTTTTTTTTTTTGAATTTCTGCCTGACTCGGGCGTTTCGGCCTGAACCGGCAATTTTGGCGGTTTCGGCCGATACGGCTGATACGGCCTGAGTCGGCCCGATTTGAGCCGCGTCGGCGCGAGTCCGGGAATCCACGTGGCAGGACACGGCACGACGTGGCACCGACGCGCGGTCTGCGGCGTCCCTCCCGCGTCGCCGCGTCGGACGCGGGTGCGAGAGGCTTGCAGCCGAGTCCGTGCATCAGAGGGGGACATTGACTTGTGAGGGGATGATACATTTAAGGAGGTAGTGAGGAGAGCTAAAAAAAAAAATTAAAGATGAGGCTTAATACATATTAGATAGTCTTGCAGTTTGTCAGTGTATCTACTGATTTTTTTTTGAGATTTTTTTTTTCTTTTTTTTGAGAAACCAGTCTATGAGACAGAACGATACTTTTATTAAAACGTTAGAAAACTAATCAAACAGAGCAAGGGGGATAATGTCCCCAGGTAAGTCTTCAACCCAAACCTGACGTTCTAGTTCTAGCCCAACCCAAGATTTCTTTGCTAAAGCATCGGCAACAGGCAATCAATGGTGTGGACTGTCAAGCCCTTTGGTGTAAAGATTAATTTGTCAAATATATAAGAACTGAAACTCAAACAAAACAATAATATCATAAACCCACAAAGTTTAGAGAAATAATATAAACCCATATCAGCGATAATCATATATAAAGAGAGAACCTGAAGATTGTGGATGGCGCCGCTGATTTAGAATGGAAGAGAAGAAGCGCCGCCGAGTCGTTTGGGAAGAGATGAAGCATCGCCGAGTTGGATTGGATATGAGTGCGCCGCTGATTTGAATATGGATTGGAAGAGAATAAGCTAGAGAGCGGCGCTGACGAGTTGGATTGGATGAGAAGAAGCGCCTCCGATTTGAGGTTGTGGGTGCGTCGGGCTCTGAGGGTTTTTTGGGTGCGCCGCAGATGTGGTATCAACTGTCTGATTTGAGGGTTTTGTTTAGAGAGGCAAATAGAGCAATGAGCAAACGAAGTAGAGAGGTAGAGAAGCAAACGTGAGAAAGGAGAAAACGCTAAAAAGCGTGATGAATGTTTTAATTTTTTGTTTATATATAAAACCTGCTTAACCGGTAACCAAAAACCTTTAAAATTACATCAGCGGTCAAGATCAAAACCATAATAAATTAACGGCTCAGATATAAGTGGGTACCGTACCCCCTATTTTTTTGAGGGGTATGGTAGAATGACCCATAATTTTAATTAAATAAATTATTCAAATTCTTGATTTTCTTATAAGATATTATTATGATAATCAAAACTCATAACAAACTTATACAGAATATGTATAATTTATTTTCTAAATTTTATTGTAGATAATTTGCTCTCCCTAAATGTTAAAAAAATTTCAAAAAATATTTTCCATCACTCTATTTTTACAAATATATAATTTTTTTTTTTTTTATTTTTTTTTTTTTTTATGTTTTTGATTGATATTGTGCTTTTATGAAATAATCATATTCTTCTAATTATTTTTATTATGCATTATATTTTCTCAATTTCTTTGGTACAATTAAAATTTTTAAGTTTCAAAGTTATATTCAAATTCTCGTACTCTTGAGGAGATTGTTGGAATTTGCAATGAATGCACCTGGTTGGCAACAATTTGAAGAGAAATGGTTATTGTTAGTGTAGGCAAAATGATTATTGCATTCAAACACAATTGGTCAGTTAGACACAATTGACTAATATTATGTGGCAGTGTAGAAGTACACAAGATGGCAGGAAAAGTACACAATTTGAATATTGTACTCATTTAAGATTCACAATTAAACAAAGGCACACAATTTGAACAACAATATTGGCTAGCCACAAAACAATATTCATTAACCTTAACAACTATATTAATGCACCATGCACACACAAAATACCAACTTTAGTATACTATATAAGCTGTCCAGTTGGGACCATATTGATTTGTAAGTTACACATGTACCTAATAGATTTTGAATCCATAACCTTAGCCTTCATCCCATTAAGTATCAGTTGAGCTCAAGGTTGTCAAAATTCCGATTTGGATCTTACGATTCTACGATTTTACGATCCCACTTGTCCAAAACGATCCGGATCTTTCAAGAATCTTTGCGATTGTTTAGGATTGGTAAGATCGTACAATTCTGATGATCCCAAATGATCCTGGTTTATTGTAATCTTCTTTAACTTGACAAAAAACTCAGTTGGACCCAAATGAAAAATAATATTCCAATAGACCAAGTTTTGCTATTTTAATGTAAATAGATAAAAGTGTCAGTTGGACCCAAATGAAAAATAACATCCTAATAGAGTGTCATGATATAAGGTTTTTGATCTCTTTAAATGATGCTTACAAATTAATGTAATAATATACGGTAATTACATCAAATGGATGCAAATTTTTGGTTTTTTATGAATGAATGTATAATTTATGTGATTATTTAACATACCAATGTGTTTTTTTTTTTCTCAAATAATGTAGGATCTTACGATTCATGATCGAATCCTACAATTCATGATCGGACCCTACGATCCATGATCCCACCTACCTCCCACGATCCTATGTAAGATCCTGATTTTGACAACCTTGGTTGAACTATTGGTTATTGGTAATCCCCATAGTTTAGGGTGGTTTTTTTTGAACAAGTCCCTCATAAAGATCATCAGTAAAATGAGCCAAGAGTATACAGGAGGATGGGTAATGCACCTGCCAGACGCTCTTTAGGCTTATAGAAATTCACCAAAGTCAGCCATAGGGTTTTCACCCTTTTCCTTGGTCTACGGGACAGAGGTAATGAGCCCGGCAGAAGTGCTGACTCCGTCTTTAAGAGTTATGCAGATGCGAGAGAAAGAAAAAGAAAAAGAAAAAGGAGTCTTTGCGGCAGAAAGGTACGAGGACCTAGAGAGGCTTGATGAAAGAAGCGAAGAGGCCAAAAAGCGCAGTTGCAAATAGAGGCAAAGGATGACTGAAGCCTATGGCTAAATGACTAAAGAGAGAGTGTTCACAAAAGGACAACTCGTGTTAAAGGCAGTAGACCACGTAAGGCGAGATATGGCAGGACCATCTAAGTTTTCACCAAAATAGGAGGGACCCCTCGTGATAAGAGAGGCATATGCAAGTGGGTATTACCGTTTGGCCCAAATGGATGGCAAAGACCTGATTGATCCCATCCATGGCAAGTGGTTGAAACGTTATTATGCTTAAGAGTTATGTAGTTATCCCTTTTATCTAATGAGTTTTATGTTTCCTTTTTTTCCTCCAAGTGACTATGTCACAAGACTAGATTGTAACGTGCTTTTATGAGTATGTAATGAAAAGGTACTAAGTATTATATAAGCATTCTCTGTCATAGCAATAGTAGAAGTAGTAACAAAGTGTAGCATTATAGTTACAAACCCAAACTGTGGAAATCGTATCAAACTTTCCAAATAAGTGCTATAGGGAACATAAAGTGTACTAGATAGGGGAATAAGAAAAATAATAATAAAAGGGGAACTACATCATCATCAACGAAGCCCAAAAATAAGAGGTTGATCTCCAAAGTGGCTGGATCCACCAATGCTAGAAAGAAGGCGCTCACGACGACCTTCCAAGTTTGCCACCTCCTTCCTCAAAACCTTGAGGCGTATGTTAATGGCATCAACAGCAAGCTGAACCTTCTTAATAAAGAAGGCTTGGGCAATCTCACGAAGATTGTCCAGAATGAACTCCACAGCAAAGCCCACACTACCAAGCTCCTGAATCGCAGCCCTCCACTACAGGATCCTCTCGGTGGAGACAATGTCAACGAAGTTATGCTCAATATCATTCATCACACTCCCCAGCAGCTTCAAAAAGTGCTTCCTGACAGAACAGCCAAGGCGGAATCCTTGCATGGAGTCACCACGGCTACTATAGACTGCCTCCAAATGAGAAACAAAATTCTCGGGAACTTTAAAGCCATGGAAGTCTACATAGGGAGGCCCAGAACCCCAGAAGTCTGCAGGATCAAGGTCATTAACCTCAGGCTGATCAAAACGAGCAAAGAAGGTTGCAGCCTCACTCACAGGGTCTGGAACTGTGGCAGAACTGCTGCCCACCTCAAACTGAGATGGCGCAGTAAGGAGTGGACCTAATAAGAAACATGAAGCGTGGTATGAGAAACCATGAGCTAAGAAGTATGAACTCACAATGAAGAAATGAAGAAAGAGATGAGGAAGAGAAACACACTAGAACCCGTAAGAATAAAAGCTGTGAGAATAGTAGGAACTGCTGCTGTGGGAATGGCAGAAACTGATACTGTAGGTACAGCAAGAACTGGTGCTGAAAATATGGCGAAAACAGCTCCTACAGGTGCGGCACGAGAAGTGGCTGTGAGCATCTCTGTGTCAGCTGCAACTCCTGGCTCCTCAAAAGTCTTTGTAATCAAAGGAATAGACATGAAAAATAAAGGGAGACGTCATCAAAGGGTTACACAGATATGTATGTATAAAGAGAGAAAAAAAAGAAGGGGTAGGGGGATGAGGGAACTTAACAAGATAAGGAGACACATACCCATGAATTCGGCCTCATAGTTAGCACTCTCTTCTTCATCAAAATTAGAAACTCTCTTCTTCATGGTGGGTTCGTCATTAGGATCCTCAAGAACATCCTCAGATCTCTCAGAGGATAAGTCAGCATCAGGTCCATGTGTAGTAGAGCTTGGGATGGAAGAAGGGGTAACCACTAAAGAAGAGACATCCTTCACGGCTTGAGATAGAGCCGCAAAAGGGTCACTGGTGAAGATAACGAGAGGTGTGACAGGAGAAGCAACCTCAGTCTGAGCAGCAACAGGAGGAATGGCTCCCTTTTGGGGAGTAAGTGTCTCAACAGGAATGGGAGCAGTCTCACTAACCCTCTCCATATAAGTACCCTCATCTATAGGTACCGGCTCAGTGGAAGGGATAGGAGCCTCAGTAGAAACTCCTTGTGCAACAGCAAGTGTGGCAGGAGTTACAGCCTCGAACACCACATCAGCCCCATCAAAGAAACCCTCCATGGGTGTACCCATAGAGGCAGAAATCTCCTCAGCCGTGGTGTGATATATGGAGATAGGCTCAGGCTCGGCTTGGGAAACAAAAAAAGAAAAAAAGGAAAATGAGGAAGAAAGGAATGCATAACTGTTGATGATGGGACAACCAATGGCATATGGCAGGGGAAATACGTGCAAAAAAAATAGAAGGAGACATACCTCAAACTCGGGCTCATCAAGTAGTATAGGACGGGTGGCAGATGCATCCTCCTTATGCTAAGACTGCAAAAGAAAAGAAAACAGAAGACAATGATGAGGAGATGAGTCAACAAGTATATAAGGGTTAGTCGCAGGAAAGCCTTATAAAAACATAAAGAAGACAAAGCAAAATTAGAGATAACATACTCTCCTCTCAGTAGTGGTGGACACAGGAGGGGGAGATATCTTTCTCTTGCTGCCACGGGTCCTACTAGAAGGGGAAGCACCAGTAGATGGTCGCGGAGTAGTAGGCTTTGACTTGCTGGCTGTAGAGTGCCTCCTAGAACAGGTACGAGCGGAAGGAGGAGGAGAGCTCTCTAAAACTATGTTGCCTATAGGAGGGAGGTCACTCTCAAAAGGTACAATGTCTGAGCAAGCCTCAGAAGAATCATAACCCTTCTTGGCAGACTTAGACTTGGCAGAACTCTTCTTACCTAGGACAAAAATGTTTGTCACCTTTACTTTCTTCTCCCAACCCATGGGATAATCACCGGCATGCTAGAACCACTCTCTATCCTCCCCTACCCACTCAAATATGGTAGACCGACTCTACTTTCTAGCGTATGCCAACACAGACTTAAAAGGCAGAAGCAGCCAAGGGTTGGCAGAGATAATTGCACTAAGTCCGTCAGGAGGAATAAGAGAAAACCCATGGCCGCCCAACAATTCCTTCTCAAATAAGGTCATCACAGCCTGCCAGTATCCGTGCATGGCAGAAGTACAAATTCCCTCTCTCTGTGAACCTGGGATGGTGATCACAGTAAAACGCTTTCTCCAAAACTCAAAGGCAGTGTGCTGCAGGAATGGCCAAACAGAAGTAGAGGACTCTATAAGGGAAGAAAGATCATCAGGAATTTCCTGATCCAGCCCAAACTATCTCCTCACCCTGTTAGCAGGATAGTGCACAAACCTAACACACTCATTAGCTAGATAAGGCAACCACCCAGCGTTGGTGGCTGCCAAGTAAGTAATGCCCCTCTCCTCGAAACCAGTCAATGGGGTGGTGGTCCCAGCAGTATCAACAAACGGACCCATAACAGAATCAGCACATGTAACCTGTACCTAAGTTCTTGTATGTTCTCCAAGAAAACCCAACTCATTTATCAAAAAACTCAACAATAGGATGTCCTATCGGCTTCAAACCAACCCAACGAAAACCTAAAGGAAAGTCAAACTCAAATCGGCCACAGAAATCAGTGATAACTCTCAAGCACGACTGGTATCCCTCCTTGGCAAAACGAACAGGCCTACACTTTGCTAGGTGTTTAGCATACCACTCATACAAAAACTGCTGCAGGATGGTACTATGAACAGAGATAGTAACTATATGGCAAGAACTCGCCTGGTCCTCATCACTCTGCAGAATATCCAATTGAACATACAAATGTCCCAAGAACATGGGAGCCAACGGCAGACTTACCCCAGCAGATATCTTAATGGCTAATTGAAAATACAAAGGCTTCACAGTGTAGTGGGGATGAGAGCCAAAGATAAACTTACAAAGCCAGAACATGATGAAGGTCGCATCGCGAGCAACAACGAAGATCTTAGAGGAGGAACCAACCCAATATGACAACTTCGCATTGTCACTCATCCACTTCTTCAACTCGGCCTCCATGGCCGCTTCTTCTAGAGAATGCTCCAAGGTGTCAAGGTCAACATCACTAAGGATGGGCAAAAGCAACAGGTTTGCCACATCTTCCAAAGTCACGGTGATCTCGCCACATGAAAGAAAGAAAGTGTGAGTGGTGGTACACCACCGGTGGACCAAATGGCGGAGGTTGAAGAGGTCCCTATAGTTAGATAAGCAGCGGGATGAAATAATAGCCTTCAATACACCGGCCCACTGTAGTAACCCCATGAAACCCGTGTCAGACAACTCCTTATCCACCCATTCCTTCCAACCCAAAGCGGTACTCGATCCAAACTCAGAAAGAATGGGCACGGGGAGTGAAATACCTTGGCGGATGACAAGGTCTGGAATTGAAGAAGCCAACGGAGCCCAAGAAACGTTCGTGTTGCGACAGCAAAGGGCAAGCCACACACGGCCCGGCAGCGGCAGCGTGTAATCACAGGGAACTTTTGGGAAATATGCATGGGTATCATGCCAAGGGTCTATAAGAGGAGCGCACTCACTATCGGAGTCATGCTGTGCCTCCTCCTCATCGAAATGGTCCGATTCGGAGTAGACGGCCTCTTCGCCTACCTCTTGCGCAACGGGATCATCGGAGACAACCTCTTTTCCCTTACGGTGGAAAGAACTTTGGCCTTTCGCCGGCGTCATGATGTAGCGGTTGATCGGAGTAAGTGGGTGATAGCGCTTGGGAGAGAAGACACAATGAAGAAAGGGAAAAGGAGAACGTGTTTGTGTTTGGAATGTGAAGGGAATCTCTCTTAAGTACCAACGTCATTAACACTGACACGAAAGGATGCGATGGGTCAGCCATCGGATAAAGGATGAAATTAATGAAGCGGAGGCCGTGTTTCAGAATAACTGCTAAATTGTTCATGGCAAGAAAAGGGAAAAAAAATAATAATATATACAAGTTGAGGTCCACTATTCGAAAAAACCTGCGAAGGAAAGAAAAAGAAAAGACAGAAAGGACTGGAGAGTCTTTTATTCGCATATGAACCGCAGGAGCATTTCATATGCTTAGGGGGCTGAATGTTAATGCTCATTTTTGGAAGGCCAGTAGCAGAACGAAGCCCAACACTATGAGCAAGGAAGTGTTGGTGGATGGTTAGAAAGGCCATTAAGCTTGGTTGGCAGGAACAATGGTTCACAGGCCCATGAAGTACATAAACAGGTTTTGAGGAAAGCAAGTGGGCCTAAAGGAGCTCAGAAAGAGAAGTAGAAAACACATGGGCATTATGTAGCAAAGTGAGTATGAGCCATAACAGGCCCGAAGTAATAGAGTAAGAAAGTAAGGGGTTAGTGGGAAGCCCATTAGCCCCAAGGATGAGGAATAAGGCAATCGGGCCAAGGAAACCCAAGGGAGTTAGTGAAAGCCCATGGGTATGCAGAACTAGAAATTGGGCCGAGGATGTCCAAGGGAAGTAACTGGGTCAAGGATGTTCAAGAAGAAAGAAATGGGACAAAAGAACCCATAAGCGATGAAATGGGCCAAGAAAAGCCCAAAGTGGCATGAGTATGAAACCAATGACCATATAGAGTCATTAGGAGAAGAATAAGCAATAGACCCAAAAAGGCCCAACGGGCACATGTCAAATAACACCACGACAGGAACAGCAAAAGGGTATGGCAAAAAATGGCAATAGGATTGCAGAAAGAGCAAAGAATGTGCTCAAGAAGGGAAAACCCATAACCGGGCAAGGCCCAACCCTTGGAGTAAAGCAAGCGGTAAGGAATAGAAGTCAGAGAGCAGTTCACGCCATAATTGGTCAAGGATAAGCGGCAGAACGCACAGATGAGCCTCCAGACCATGGTAGACGCATAAGTAGCGGACAAGTTTTGGACGTACTCAGAAGTAAAGCACGCGTAGGGCCCAGACATCACCAGCCTGTACCCAGCCAATACAGGAAGTGGTGGGTCATAGGTCAGAGGTTAGAAAGGGTATGGCCTGGCGATAGGGAGAGGGGAAAGCCTATTCTGGGGTTCCCGCTCACGTTCTTTTGGGGGAAATGTCCTGCTGGGATGACATACTACCCAAAAGAAGTAAGGATGAGCTGGAACCACTAGGTGCATGCCATGAGAGATAGGAGGGAAGAACACCCACACCGTAGGGATAAGAATGCCATGGTGAACAAACAAACAAAATAACCTTTTTTGTAACCAACGGGGGTCAGCAAGGACACCCAGACTAGACAAAGGTGGTTAAAGGCTAAAATGATAAAATCCAGTCACTGCAAGCAGTATATAAAGGACACTTGTCGTGCGCAATAGATGGGGCACCATCATGGCAATAGTAATCGCTAAGAGAGAATCACAACATCACTAGATAGGGAAGCACTGAGAAAAGAAACGAGAAAGGAAAAAGAATTAGAAATAACAAAAAAATAGAGAGCATAAAATGGCAGGTATGCACCGATAGGCTAATCCCTTCTCTCCCTCTACAGGCCTACTCTCTGTTAGAGACAAAAGGATTCTTTTGGGCACAAGCCATTCAGGACCGTTCCCTCAAAGTGGGTAATTTCCGTGGCAAGATCATCTTGTGAAGTTACCCACGTTGAGAAAGTGGTTTACTCCTTGGCCTTAGTCCCGTGACAGGACTAGACGCGGCAAACTAATTGTCTCCTTTTATCAATTGTTGTTATCGTCTTTTCTCTTGTCCCTACTATTGCATTCATAACGTGTTCTTTTCCCTTGCTTTAACTAAAGATTTCTTACTTATTTCCACTCAACTGTAATGTATTCCATTATCATTGTTGTATTGCCTTTATCTGCCATGGCTTCTCTGTAGCAACTCTATCTACCAAGGGCATGTAACTAAAGTTTCGGCAAACGGGGCATAGTTTGTGCACAAGCCGGACCAAAGTTAGTTGCAATTGGGCCAGACCCGACTCTCTAATCCAGAACACTTGGGCCATAATACGGCAGGAGATAGTCCAACCCAAAAATCACAAAAGGCCCACCACATTGATCTACACCTTTGTTCCATTTTTTCTCTCTAATTTTATTTCCGATTTGGGGAAAAAACATTTTGGTGAGGTCGGTAGAAAAGAAAGTCAAAAAACACTTAAGCCCTACCAATTTAAAATCACTCCAATTAAACACAAAAATAAATAAAAAAATAAAAAAAATTTCTTTCTCACTTTTCCCCCATTTTCCATCCCCTAAAATCACCCCAGTGTAAAAGTCCTACCTTTCGTCACAAAATCCATATCACTTTGTTACTGATTAAAAAGTAGTGTTAAGAAAACTTTATAGCAAATTAAAAAGTAATATAAAAAGAAGAAAGAACTGTATTAGCTGGTCAAAAATTAATACCATTCAAAATAACACAGAGGCATAACTAGAACCATAGTGATAGCATTATGAAACCACTATTTCCTTTTGGTCAAAAAGCCAGTTAAAAATAACTTAAAACTAGTGAAAGTGAAAGTGTGAAACGAGGATTAAGATCAGTTAGGTATGCAATTACTCTTAACGATTTTGATTGAGAGTTGTAAGAAACAACTTTCAATCTCAATCGTTGAATAAAATAAGTGAAAACAAGTTTAAAAAGTGAGAATAATAAAACATTTATGAGAGAGAGAGAGAGAAAGAGAGAGAAACAGTCAAATTTTCACATGCCAAAGTGAGTAAAACAAAATTCCTTGCAAATTTCGTATGTGACTGCAACTGAAGTGAATGAAACATCAAACACAATATTTACTATTTACCAAAGTAAAAGATGCAATGAATGAAGGTTTCTTGGAAATTTCCTACATACGAGTGACAAAGCCCAAACGTTGTGCACACTTTGCTGGGGAAAAGAAGGATTGAAAATTTCCACCCTTCTTTTATAATTTTTTTTTACTAAATATATTGTAAAACAACAAAATATAAAAATTAAAATAAATTGTTTCAAATTTGGGGAAATACTTAGAATTCCCTATCAAACACACAGGCATTCCGCAAGATTTTGGGTTTATTCTTGACCGTATCCAAGGTAAACTAGTTGGTTGGAAAGCCAATTTGCTTTCCTTTGCTGGTAGACTGGTTCTAACTCAGGCGGTTACATCTACTATTCCCAATTATACGATGCAATGCATGGAACTCCCTTCTAAAATTCTTCAAGGAATGGATAGACTCAGCAGAAATTTCCTTTGGGGTTCGACTGAAAACAAGAAGAAAGTACATCTTGTCGGCTGGAATAAAATTACAAGGTCAAAAGAGCAAGGAGGACTTGGTCTCCAAGCGGCAAAGCAAAAGAACACAGCGCTTTTGGCAAAACTCAATTGGAGATTCCAGTCTGAAAAGCCTGCGCTATGGGTCAGAGTTCTTTCCTCGAAGTATTGTTGTCAGAGAAGGACCTTGAGCACTCAGATCAGGCAGAAGCCGTGCTCCCCTGTTTGGTCTAGTCTTAAGAAAGGTACGCCAATTTTTAATAAAGGGATGAAATGGATTGCTGGGAAAAACAGTGGGTTGTCCTTTGGTTCGACAAATGGCTTGATAAAGGTACCTTAAGAAGCCAAATTTCGGGGCCTCTTAATAAAGGGGAACAGAGCATTACCCTTAAAGATGTCGTGAGTTTTTTTGGCTGGAACCTGCAGTCTCTGTCATTCCCTCTCCCGACCTCTACCCTTCTTGATATAAAAGCAACCCCAATCCCCTTTTCAAATCAGAGAGAAGATTGTGTTACATGGATTGCATCCCTGAATGGGGAGTTCAAGCTAAAAGATGCGTATCACCTACATCTGATATTGACATAGTGTTGCAAGTGTAAACCTAGACGAGCAACGGGTTGTTTGAGGGACTAAAATCCTGGTAAGAAATCAGTCACTGTTTGGGTTTTTACTTTGGGCTTGTGGTTGTTTTATTGTTTTTTGAGTAATCAATCATTGGTCAATGTTACATGTAATGGAATGAGAATATTGGTTGTATTTTTTGATGTTTATGAAAAACGTGACCACCTGTTCTTTGGATTTGTGTTTGTTTATGGGCATTTTGTCTGTCATGGTCATTGTGTCTCACAGTGGACCCAAGTTTCTATTGGGTTTAAATTTTAGTGTTTGCATGTGCTATTTAGTACAACAGAATCAAAAGCAAAGCAGAAAATGTGGTCCCTCTGTGTGTGTTGCATCCCAAAAGCAAAACAGAAACATGCAAGTGTTTACTCTTTTGTTGTTTACAATTCTTTAATTGTTAATTGTATACGTGTCAAATGGTAATTTGTTATTGCAGATGGATGATGAGGAAGTGAAATTGGATACATTATGGGGGTGCTTTTCTGTGGAACCCTAGTTTAGAATACTTTGGTGGGAAAGTTGAAATAGTGTATAAGGATCCTGATAGGCTTAGTTATTTTGAAATAAAAGGTATATGTGAGGAATTAGGGATTGATGAACCATGTAGGGTTCATTATTTAGGTCTTGGGGGCAACTTGGAGCAAGACTTGAGGCTCATACAAGATGATCAAGATGTGGTGCCCATGTGCAAGCCTAATGAGGGAGGGCCAAGAGACACCATCATACTGTATGTGGAGAGTGGTAATGCTCCACTTGCAGTTGAAGTTCCTGATGGTGGAGGGGTTGGTGTAGGAGCTGGTGCAAGGGTTGCTGTAGGGGGTGGTACAGGGGCTGCTGTAGGGGGTGATGGTCTGGAGGAGGAGTTTGATTGGTTGAATGAAGGTCTGGAAGGAGAAGACTTTGTTGATGACATTTTTGGTGAGTCTTCTCCACCTCACACAGTGCCATATGAGCCTAAAACTGTTCCAACCACTGATACACCTCATCCAAACACTAATACACCTCAGCCAAACACAGATGCACCTGGCCCAAGCAATGTTCCTCCTCCAAACATAGATTTAAATGAAGAGTGGGCTGAACCAGCTTTAGAAGATGATATTGCAAGTGTGGATGGTTCTAATGATGAGCAGGGGCTTGGTAATTTGGAGTTCAATGAGAGGACTAATATGGAAAATGTTAGGTTGGCAAAAGGGATGAAGTTCCCAAACTTCCAGGTGTTTAGGAAGGCTTTGAGGGAGTATGTGATTCAACATCACATTGATGTCAAGTGGAAGTTGAATGAGAAGAAGAAGATTTCTGTACATTGTAAGAACAATTGTGGATGGAGGTGTTATGCCTCAATGGTGACTGGAGAGTGCACATTTGAGATCAAGACACTTTATCCTGAGTGTACCTGCCTCCTAACATTTAAAAATGGGCAAATTACATCAGCCTATGTGGCAAAGAGGTATTTGGAGGATTTTGGTAAGAATCCTAATTGGGAGGTCTCAGGTGTTAAGTACCATGTGATGCAGAAGATTTCAGTTAATTTAAGTATTAGTTAGGTGTATAGATCAAGGAAGGCAGCTAGGGGACTGATTATTGGGAATGAAGAGGCTCAGTATGGCCTACTTAGAGATTATGCAAAAATGATATTAAGGACAGATGTAGGAAGTAGGGTGATTCTGCAAACAGAGATGGCAAATGAGAATGCAGAACCCAACTTTAAAAGGATGTCCATTAGGTACAATGCTCAAAAGGTTGGCTTTCTAGGTGGTTGTAGACCCTTTGTTAGGCTGGATGGATGCCACTTGAAGGGTAGGTTTGGTGGGCAATTATTGTCTGCCACTGCCAAGGATGGAAATGACAATATATTCCCAGTGGCAATGGCTGTGGTTGAGCAAGAGAACAAGGATAGCTGGATCTGGTTCTTGGAGCAGTTTGCAGATGACATTGGCAAGCTAGAGGAGCTCAATCTGGTATTCATCAATGATAGGCAGAAGGTATTATCATCATGACTTCATTACATGCTTACCTTTTTACATGCTTACTTGCTGACATTGAATACTTACTTGCTTACTTGATTGCAGGGCCTTCTACCTGCAATATTCTGTGAAGCATATACAACAACTTCAAGGTTAACCACAAGGGCATGGAGTTGAAGAGTGTACTGTGGAGGTGTGCTGGCACAACATCAGCTAGGGAATTTGAGAGGGGGATGGACCATCTTAAGAGTTTGGATGAAGAAGCTTGGAAGTACCTGGCAGATATAGAGCCTGCACAGTGGACCAGATCCCTTGGACAAGGAAAGCGTTTCACACGGCAAGAATGGCCTCGGAAGTGACGGGCGAAGAAGTGGTGGATGGCGGACCGGAGAAGGTTCAGGCGAGCAGGGAAACTGAAGGAGATCGAGCAATTAATGTAACTGTTGGGCACGTTACAACAGTTAGTGAATTGAGAGAGGCGTTACACACGGTTCCAGTCATTCATTCGAATCAGAATTCTTTGCCGAACCAGCTGCCTCCAGTTGAGTCCCATAATTCAAGGAAACCGTGTATTAATGAGGTTGTAACGGATTTGGTGGAGGATTTATTTCCTATTCAGTTACCAACGGAAAATTTATTTGATATTCAAATAAATGAAATTGATGCTGACCTCAACCGGTTTAATGAGCTTCCGTCTATGAAAGGAAATACAACTAATGCTCTTAATCAATATTTTGATTCAGCCCAAAAACAGAATGCTCATCATAATACCGGGAGCACGTGCAAGCCAGCTGAGTCACCCATCATGGAATTTACCCACACAGCCTCGAAAATTTCAACTTCACAATACACACGCAACCCAACTCTCATGAGCATCAAAAGAAATTGGAAAAAACAAACAAGGACCAGAGGCACGAGTAGTAAGACTGAGTAAACTCTTGGATGTGAAGAGAGGTCGTATTGATCATTTGGAGTTACCGGAAAAGCGGAGAATGGTTTCAAAAGAAGATGAAAGCTCATCAAATTTAATGGTGGAAGCTGTGCATCAGCCTCGCCAATCGCCATGAGTTGCCTAGTGAGGAACTGTTGTGGGTTTGGGAACCCATGTATAGAGAATGAGCTTGCAGATTTGGTGCGGGCAAAAGATCATTTTGTCGTGTTTTTAGCCGAAACATGGACAGATAAAACTAGGTTAAAAAATATGTTGAGGGGTGAGAATTTATTCATTGACCCAAGATTGAATATGGGAGGTGGATTAGTGTTGTTTTAGAGATCGACTATTGATGTAGTTGTGGAGGGTTGGGGCACAAATTATATCGATACAATGTTTCAAGAAGAAGATAGGGCAGGGATTGGAGTGATCATCCAAGATTGCCAAGGAAAGGGCTTGGCACACATGGTCGGAATCATTTCTCTCCCCCTAACTGTCATGGAGCTTAAAACTTTGGCTACTTTGAAGGCTTTATAATTTGATGCTGATCTGCGTTTGAAAGATGTCATCCTAGAAGGAGTTTTAGAGATTCCTATAAACGCTTTGAATGCATATTCGCACTCTTTGGAATCCTTTGGTCTACTTAGTTGAGATGTTAAATATTTTGCAAGTTTATTTCATTATATTAGGTTTTCACATGTTTGTAGAAAAGGAAATAGTGTAGCTCACAACCTAGCTCGACATGCACGACATGTCATTGGTTTTCAAGTGTGGATGGAAGATGTCCCATTGTACACCATTGCTACTTGTCAGGCAGATTTGCCTACTATTTAATAAAATTCAAAGTCTTGTTTCTCAAAAAAAAAAAAAAAAAAAGTTAACAAAATATATTTTACTCAAAAAAACAAGTACACAATATATACAATTTTGAACAATCTGCATACACATATTTATTTTTTTTAAGAATGTATACAATTTTATAAATTTAATGTACACAATTCTAAAGATTTAACGTACGCAAAATTTACAAAACACATGATTTCTCAAAGAATGTACACAACTTTTTAACATTGAATTGAATGTTCTTTATGTTTTTAAAACATGTCAAATTCATGCCAATTAGATGTTATTTACTATTCGATCCATAAACGTACTTTTTATGTATAATTTTAAACTATAAAAGATGGTCCACAGTTTCCTTATCACAACGACATAAGCAACACCAATTAACAAGAGACAAGTTTATCTATTGTAAGAATCCATCCCTAGCAGCTATCTATGAAAAGATAGACACTATTTTAGATATTTTAACTTTCACAACTCAACTGTATGAGTTGAATATAATTGGAGCAACCTAAAGAGTCTCATATACCACCATTTAAAGCAATTTGTAAAGCAAGGACATGCCTAAATGGGCAAAATGTTGGTGTCCAACACATGCTTACACAGACATCACTACATGTTGTGGGGAATGGATTCAAATTCCCAAAAACTATAAGAAGCAAAAATAGAGAAAAACACATAACAATCACATAACACAAAAAATTATATGGTTCACCACTATGGCTACATCCATGAGTTGCATCGATGATTTTTACTATTTCAGAACCCAAAGAACGGACTTATCGGCCCGAGCCTCCGCTCCATGGACTAAGTCTCACAAAAAACACTACAAAAAAACCTAGATGCTTCTAAGTCAAGTCTTGTCTAGTGTTTTGCACAATTGACTTTGTGAATGCATTTATATCTGTGTGTGTGTAAGACAAAGAAAATAAGGACTGGCTCAGCATTACTAACACCCCACTTGGCTGAACCAGCACTACGTAATGACCTATAGAAACTTTGACAGCTTATGATTGACGAAAAAAATTTGTTTGTCTAATGACAATTAATTTACACAACCAAATAAGAAAAGTCTCGCCGCTTCAAAGGCAATGCAAACTAAGTAATGACCTATAGAAACTTTAACAGCATATGATTGACGGGAAAAAAATTTGTTTGTCTTATGACAATTAAATTTACACAACCAAATAAAAAAAAGCCTCATCGCTTCAAAGGCAATGTAAAGACCAAAATCGGGAAACATTGTCCCAACTTTCTATAATTATTTTCCCTAAAACCATTTCTCAACAATCATAGCATCAACCCCCCCAAAAAAAAAAAAAAAAAAAAAAAAAAAAAATTGTAACAATTGAAAAGACCTTTTCTGAATTTTCTTTCTCCTTCATATATTTCTGATAACCCAAATAAAATTTAATAAATAAAGCTATACATATTTAGCACAAACAAATGCATCACATAGTCATGAACTAAGTGGGAATTAATGGATGTTGTCTTAGAGGACAATATTTAATTTTTTTACTGAATTTGAAATTTAACAATCTGAGAAAATCTAAGAAATCAAAGAGCGTCAAATACAATTAACTCAAGTATGATTTAACATATTCAACTTAGAACTTTCCCTCTTTGATGGCTGAGTAGATCTTTCCATGACATGACTTTATCGGAGTTCATTAAGGGCATTCCGGAAAACTTGAATTGATTTGATCAACTTATTAGACTCTGAATATATGTTCCTGCCCCTGCAAGTGAAACCACATTAAAAAGCTACTTTGTGAGAGCAACAACACAAAAGATATAGCGAAATGGCACACATCAGACTCTAACTACTTTAAGCTTTATTGTAACGATAATGATGCACATTCGTCAGTGAACAACTTAATCAAAACTACTTTAAGCCAATACCCTGCTATTGTAATGATGCTGATTACTTTAAGCTTTAAGCCAATACCCTGCTACTTGCAAACATTTACAAGGGCCAGTGCAACCTAGTGCAATGTACCTTTGTTTCTCATGCATAAAGTGCTTAAACATTGTCTAAAATCATTCCATATCCAATATACTTGGATTGTGTTAAATTCTTAATCTTTTATCTCTTTTTGGTTATCGCTTGTCTTTGTCAAAATCTTCCTTTCAGTATGTCTGCTGCTTCCCAGAATTATAGAGCATGGCTGACCTTATACTCACCTCATGATATCTTCCCATTGTATTTAAGAACAAGAAAAGGCATAGCCCACCAACAAGCAACAAGTGAGACAATTCTTTCCACAGACACTCCCTCTGAGTTATTGCCTCCCAAAGAGTGATCGGTTTTAAACAGAAAATGACCAAAAAAAAAGAATGTCTAAACATTCTACTGATTTTAAAAGTAAAATAAACTTTAAAAAATTATAACCAACCAAAACAGCTCAAGAATACAACCCGCAAGGAGACAGATTTTTGAAGACCAACTTCCAAATCTTTCCTACCGGCCAGATGGACAATAACACTTCGCAATAGAAGCTCAGCAACCTCATCACACTATTTCTAGACATAATCTGTAAACAAAAATTGAACCTAATTAACCAAAACACGAGAAAAGATAATGAATACAATTAAACAAAACTTGATTTAGGAACTCTCAGGATATCTCTAGGAAGTAAAAATACAATAACTTAAAATCACATCATTGCAATATCCAATTAGCGCGTACACAAGTGGACAAATCCACATCTCGAAGGTTTTACCTTGTGTCACCCATAAAGAAGATTTCTCCAACGAAAATGCTTCAGTTGATAATATAAATGCAATCATAATAGTGCATATTCAATGCACTAATCATTAAATAAAAGAAAAGCTAAAAAGAGAAGAAGGAGAGATCTAAACTCCAGAGGATAAACTGAAATGTACCAAGGAAATAAAATCAAAATGGGAATTATACCAAACTGAAGGCATAAATTAGCCTAGTTCCAGTTTTGATTCGGATGATAGATGTGAAATAATGAGGCAGTTACAATTCCAATAAAAAAACATGGCAGAATTATGAGAATTAAAGAAGGGCCAGCAAAGTTGGGCTCCTTTGGACCACCAATGTTATGAATACCGTTTCGGACCCCCTTATTGTCAATTTGAACAAGATATTTCGGTACCGGCAAATACCGGTGTGCCGTTTCGGGGTTACAGTCATTATATATATACGTACCATTTTGATATATATTTTTGGTCAAACCTATGTAAATTACCATGATTCAAAAAGTTAAAAGGCCATATTTCATTTTAATAATTATTATTATAATAACCATAACAAATTTTTAAAAATATAATAACAATAATATCTACTAGACTGAAAAAAAAATTATAAAAATCACATGGAGAGGCTGGAAAAGACACAAAGCCTGCAACCAATTAACTCTCCTTTCGAATTGTATTATTATAAGAGAGGTGCTACGTCCATAACATTTTTACAACAAATCATAGGCGGTTAGTTGTTATCGGTTCAAATTTGAACCTAACACTAAGAGTACTTTTTTGCCCCAATAATAACAACTAGTAACAACCTGCCATTTATGATATGTTGTGAAAATGTTGTGGATATATCATTCCTTTTATTATAATGCTAGTCACATGGAGTTGCTCACAAAACTAAAAAATTGGAACAAAAGTGTCAAAATAAAAAGCTCAATGAAAAAAAAGTAGAGGGTAACAGAGTAAACAAATGGGCGGACAACTAAGAAAATGTATAAAGTAAAGAAGAAAATGATTCAAGGCTACTCCTAAATATGAAGGACTCCACATATGAATAGTACATATGAATGTGTGTATATTTTGATAGGAAAATACAGGAAATGCAAGTTTTAAAACAACGATTCAATGCCAAAATAAAGGATTAAGGAACAATCATTTTATGTTGTCTCAATAAAGAGACCATAATGAGGAGTTAAAATAGAGTAGAAAGGAGATGTAGGCACGGCATAATTCCTAATAAGTGGAAAAAGAAAGTGAAAACAAGGTGTGAACAATATCAAATTACTTGAACACCAATGTAAACCTTTTAAAAGCTGAATGCATTCTACCTTCAATAAGTGGTCTCTTGGAGATTAGGCAAGGCATAATTCCTGATGGAACTTTTGTATTTTATCAAAGATATCTATTTTAGGGAATGGTTCCAATTCCTGCCATAAAGATATCTGTCAATTTTCAGACAATATTTTAACCAAATCAAGTTCAAGGCTTAATTACAAATGAAATAATTTGCTTCTAAAACCCTACTCTAATGTAATCATAAAAAGCTGGATCAGAATCCACAGTTAGCGGGAGTAACAAAGACAAAACTTGAGACAATCTAGTTCTAGAATTCTCCCCATTAGCTTCAGATGGAATACAACAAGCCATCAACTTTGACACCAAAAACTGCAGCAACACACAATCAGAAGAGAGCAATAAATGTTGACCAAGAAAAAGGAAAAATGCTTGAGATTTTATGATCAATAAATGACATATACCTGAAGTTGTTCACCCAGCACACTAATCATTTCCTTGGATGGGTTACTTTTAAGAGTCCTCAACAATGCGGAAATGAGAGGGAATTTGCAGGCTAGCATAGTAGGGAGGGCAATATAGTAAATTAACACACGTTTGAAATGTTTTAGCAAACTAGCATCTTGAGTTTCTAAAACTCAAGTTTTATTTAAAACGCGAGTCTCAAAGACTCGCTTTGTACTTGATGACTTGGACAGGAAATGCCAGGAAATGCCACATAGATCTCGAGTCTTAAAGACTCGAGTTCTACCAAATCAAAATCGAGTCTCTAAGACTCGATTTTCTTAGGCAAAAACATTTTTGACACAGCTTTTGGATGATGAGGTTCTAAAGCAAATTCTAGACAAGGAACCCAGAGAAAAAACATCATCAAAGAAAGAACCCAGAGAATTCATCAAACAACGAATTCATCAACAAACCCAGAGAATAAAAACATCTTCAAACAACGAAAATTCATCAAACCAAAGACCCAACGAAGAAAAACCTTCGCCTGGAGTTTCGCCGCCGCTGCCTCCGTCGCTCCTGGGTTAGGGAGATTTGGGTTCGTCGATTTTGGTACTTGAAGAACAACGGACTTGAAGAAGAACAGGAAGAACGATCTGACGACGAACAGAGACGAAGAATAGAGGAAGAATCGGAGGGATCTTTCTGCGCCACTTACGGCAGCAACGTCGGCGACGGAACCGAGGAGTGGCTCGGATCGTGGCTAATGCTCACATGCTTTCAGACGTCGGTGATTTCGTCGGCGATGTTCTTGACGGCCATGGCGGCAAATCCATTGAGCGTGAATCTGACTTTGAACACGATCAAGAACGCTGGGTCAGAACTCAGAAGAACGCGAGGGAGAAGAAGTTAAAATGGTAAAACTCGAGTCTTATAAACTCGAGTTTCACGTGGATTTTCATCCACATAAGCTCCCACTACTTACAAATCGAGACTTAAAAACTCGAGTTTTATCTTGAAACTCGAGTTTTAGACACTTGAGATGCTAGTTTACAACATTGTTTTGAAACGTGACAACTAACTAAATTTTTTGATATTTAATGTTATTTGGAAAAAAAATTCCGGAAATGATACCACAGTATTGAGCTTGTAAAGCGTGAGAACCAATGAATTGTCCAATTAAGTTGAAAAGATAACTGCATAAATTTGAAAGTAGCCAATCTCAATGAGAAGTCATATTGACTGCAATGTGACATAATTGAACAAAATTGGCCCTATATAACTTGTAAACTAATTAATAGCCTAATTTTCAAACAACAGTATAGTAAAAATTCATAGCATTAAGTGAAAATATAATATCCACCAATGATTAAGAAAGAAAGAAAAAAGTGAAGCACCCCCAGCCCTAGAAAATCCGAAATATAAAAGAAAATTAGCCAATCAGAAAGCAACCATCACAAATTACTTTAAGAACATCCAGCAAAGTGATCATATACCCTCACTAATAATTGAAACTTGGAGAACAACTTCAAAAATAAAAAAAGAAGAGATGGGGGGGGGGGGGGGGAAGACAAACTAATTATAAAACATAGATAAGAGAGAAGAAAAGACAATAAAAGTGTCTGCAAGCTGACTTGAAAACTACTTGAATAGAGCTATTAAAATAAAATCTTTTGAAGCCTAAATCTAAACCTCTAGGCCCCACAAAATCTAAGAAGACTTTTTGAAAGGGGAATTTAAACATATGAGGCCTTAAACAACAGCTCTGCTTCCTGTCCACCTCAACCACATCTTAACAGGCCAAAATAGAAACCAATGGGAAAATTATAAGTACTTCACACTTAGAACTAAAACATGAAGCTTCTCAATGTAAATTCACTTAGAAGTACTTGAAACAGAAGCTCTGTGCCTGAGAATATTTATAACAACCTCAATTCCAGCCAACTGATGACATTTATGCCTATTATGAACAGTTATTGCTATTTTATAATGCATTTATACTATAAACTGCACAATGCAAAGAACCACTAAGAAATAAGAAAGAGATCAGGAATTTTCAAGAGAAATTTCAGAAAACCCAGAAACAGAAAAACGTATTGGATGAAAAAGCAAATATGACCAGGAAAACTCTTTCTGGGTGAAATTAATCTTATCAACAACTCCAGAAGTTATAGGATTGTTCTTCCTGCATGACTCCAATAAGAACACATATGAACATAAGGCTCCAAAAAGGAACACAGATAAATTAAAGAGTGTATAAAGGCAACACACATTTCCAAAAAACCATCAACAACTGTTTGAACCGCATGCACAATGGTATCCCTGGAAAATAAAGGGACCGAGGGATCTAAAGCACAAGAGGCTTGCTAGAGACAGAATGTGGCTAACAATCGATACCTGCAAATATCAAAGAAGCTAGAAAACATATTATAACTAAAGACTCTTTAATAAATTCACTTAGTCCTTACTAACAAGAAATATAAATTAGTTTAACTTTTTATCAACTATATCAGAACAAATCAGCATTTTCATACTGAACCTCTCATGGAGAGATGCACATGGAAATTAGTGATGCTGTACCATTGGGCTGTATGGAGAAGAATTATCCATTGTGGATGCCCTAAACTAGCTCATGGACCCTACTCAGTTTAAGAAGTTCTTTTAATCCAATAAGAGTCTGTGGAAGTCAGCTGATACATAGTAGATTATTGTTTTGACAATTTACATTTTTTCAGAATTTTTAATTAAGGTTTTATTGTATGGACAGGATTTAATCAACGGTGGGGCCAGAGTTTGTTTTTCTTAGGGTTTTCTTTAGCATTACAAAAGAAATGTAATTCTCATAAATAACCTTCAACAACAACAACAACAACTAAGCCTTAGTCCAAACGCTTTGGGGTCAGACATGGATCCTCATCAGACTAGTAAGGGTCGGCCACATGTATTCTATTCCACCGTTCTATTCTTTTTTCTTTTTCTTTTTTGATAAGAAAGATGTATATATAAAAAGCTACCTTATGCAAATAGCACAAAGTAGTCCAAAAAATTACAAGGAAAAAAAAAAGCAAAGAAGAAATTAAGTACAAACAGGGAGTAAACTAAGAAACAAAGGAAGGGAATCACTAGATCTGAGTCCCCAAGCTCGAGACCAGCCAAGTAGAGAACCACTAAAAGAAGCAAGAAGTCAGTCTCCCGATCTATCCATGTCCTCAAATGTTCGCCATTCTATTCCATCCAAAATAATACTCTTTGTTACTTCCCTATTTGACACGTTCCTTTTTTACTACTTCTATTAACAATTTTTTGGTCTTCCTTTATCTTTTTTCATTCCATTAACTTGAATCAATTCACTTCTTCTTACTAGTGCATTAATTGCTATTCTTCAAACATGATCAAACTATTTCAAGAAATCTTTTCATCAATAGAAGTTACCTTGATCTTTAAAAGAATTTCTTCATTTCTATAGGAAATGTATAATTCAGGTTGTTCCAAAAGTTTAAGCTAATAGGAAATGGTAAATTTAATCATTTAAATTTTATTCTAATACTACCCCTCACATGTGGGCTCAAGCTTCCCTTCATATGCAAGGTCTAACATGTAGAATTTTTAACTACCTAAATTGGAAGAAAAGTAGAGACAAAGTTTTCAACTCAAGATAACTTGCTCCAATACCATGATAAACTACCACTTGTCCCAAAAGCTTAATCTAATGGGAAGGGTGAATTTAATCATTTATCCAATCACATTTAAGAATAAGGCAGATTATTGAGAACTGACAGCTTAGAGCTACATTTGACTTCCTAGCATCTCTCTTATCATTCTGTTTCTTTCTCATTCATCTTCCACTTGCCCTATAATGTACTCTTGTTATTTCTCTACTTTAAGTGATAGATCTAAAAATTAGAGCAAATCAAATCTGCAAAGTGCAAACACCTCTAGAAGCCTATTAAATCCTAAATCTTACTCCTGATAAATTTCACTATCAAACCCTAATTGGCCCTACCCGTTTCTACATCAACCCTAATCCCAATTCCTCAAAATAGAGTTAGAAGTGCAGGATTCGGCTGCTGCCTTTCTTCAATTAGCATAACACTAAAATGACAAAATACTAATACATAGCACTCACTATACACATGATAACCAATTATTTCTTTAAAAAAGAAATTGAATAAGCATAAGCCTTCCTTTCTAGGATTTAACATAATTTCTCAATCCTTCTAGCATATCAATAAATCATATTATAATTGATTGGAGTTGCATATGCAAGAGGAGGGACGAGACCCCAGATCATTTCCTACTCCACCATTCTTTTGCAAGGGAGTTGTGCGAGTTCGTCCTTGGGATGTTCAGAGTCTGGTGGGTGATGCCCGAGACTATGCTTTTGTTGATACAAGGTTGGAGAAGGGAGCCAAACTCCTTCTGAAACAGAGCTTGGGATTTAGTACATCCATGTTTGATATGGACTTTGTAGAGGGAAAGTACTCAAAAGGATTTTTAGGGAGCAGCAATTTTCAACTATGAGAATTAAGTTGACGTTGGTAAGCTCATTGTTTTCTTGGCTTTTAGTTGATTCAGGGTGACCAACTGGTTTTGTAGATTTCATATCCTCTTAAAATTTTTGAGAGATCTTTGGTTTTTAGGAGGAAGAAACCCAGCATACTCATCAAACCAAAAATCTGACGTATTGGAGACTTACATTTTTTAATAAAATATACCATTACCTATCTAAAAAAAGAAAATGATTAGAGAGAGAGAGAGAAAGAGAGAGAGAGAGAGAGAGAGAGAGAGAGAGAGATATGAAAAGCAGGAGCAAACCATATGTTTCTCAATGAGTTTGTCTTGTTCATTCCCAGATTTCTCAGCAAGACGCAAAATTGAACTCTGAAGCACAATTGCTGCCTTTTCCCACCCAGATTCCTTAACTGCAATGCAAAGCCACACAGATAGCAAAGATTGGCACAAAGTGATTTTTGACCAAAATAGCCAACAGTTGACAAGCAACCTGGTATCAAACAACCATCAGATTCAATGAAAAAATTACATGGAAATATATTTTTAGGAAGACAGACAAAAGAATCAGACACCAGAACAATCAACAAGCAATATTAGTTTCATGTTCAGAGAGGAAATATACATAATAAATCAGATATAACTTATATATTTAACAATGACATTCTATAATCTAGAGTATTTAACAAAAAAAAAAAAAAATGATATCAAGCAGAAATTAGAGGTTCCCATCCCCTTGATATAAAAATGAGATAGATATTAGAATATGCTGATACCTTAGCAACCCAGCTTAGTTTAGAGCTATCCCCATGCAGGACCAGAGCTGGAAGAAGCAAATGGCAACAATACTGTACGAAATAACTAGGTTTGACATCAAAAACAAATAGTTGACGTATCTACATTGAGCACGTGCAATGTGGTCAAGTGGAACACTTACGGATACCACATCCCAAACCAAGAAAAAACCGTTAAAAGAATATAAACTTTGTTAGAATTATGGTTGAAGTGTATATATTACATTTCCTAATAGCTTAAACTTTTAGGACAATCGATAAATTAACATGGTATTAGAGTAGGAGATCCTGAGTTTGATGCCTGTCTCCACTCTACCTCTCATTTAAAATGTTAAAATCTCACGTGTTGAGCCTCACTTATTAAGGGGGAGTGCTAGAATTAAAATTAAGTAATTAAATTCATCACTTCCAAATCGCTTAAGCTTTTGAGAGAACTAGTAATTTAACAAACTTTAACTAGTAAAAAATAGATTAATAATGTGGAAATTTAAATATTGGATGGAGTTGAGCTACCACTATTGCCTGCACATAAATGGCACTACACAAGGAAAGAAATATCCAAAGTATCAACTTTGTTTTCAACATTAATATATCAAAATAACACTTGTCTGATTCCTCAATTGATACATTAAACCCTAGACACATATTGGCCCCTAGTAATTTTGTGAGCATAGTGTTTATGTGAGCTCCTTTTCCAACATGTTAGGATGTATGTAATATGTAAAAAAGTGTCAATCCCAGATGTTCTTCCCTTTGTCTGGTTTAAGAAGATAAAGCGGGAAAGTCTTAAAGTACAAACCCCCCAAAAAATAATCACAAAGCTAAGTACAAACTTATAACTGAATTTTCGCGATGTATTTCAAGACATGAAATTTCGTCTCCCTATCTCTACAAACTTTGTCCTCACATAAACTGAGGTGCAACCTATGCCATATATGATATCAGTTTCCCTACCTATGTTAGAGAAAAACTATATTAACAATGAGGGTTGTTCACACACACTAAAACAAATTAAAAGGGTTCTTTGTGGAAAAAATGAGCACATTACCTCCACAAGTGCAACTAAGCTTACACCACAAGCAACCCCGCAAAAGAGAATTGATCCCCTTAGTTCCTCCAAATACTGCCAAAGAACACAGGACATTCAAGAATATCAGAGAAGTACTTCAAATTTCCGGAAATTGAAGTCCACTAAGATGAATGTTCCCACAGATCCTTTAAAACGTAAATAGTTCAATCAGTTTCATGAAATTTTAGACACTACCAAGAGAAGAAAATTTTACTCATCACCTTCAGCATAGATGCGTACTTAACTGTCTGGATAGATTATGAAGTACTACATTGACCAATTCCCTGGAAAAAATAAAATAAAATAAACAAAAAGGCTGCTGATAATAAGAAACTAACCATGACTAATTGATAATGCAAACCGCAAAGACGGGATGGATTTTATACCTCTGATAATGATCAATAGCAATAAATGCATACATCATAAATACATCCTGGACGAGCCATTGAGAATCATAAAATAAACATGATGAGTTTGAAACATATGCAGGAATTTGAAATTCCAATAACAAGATTGAATTGGGAAGTAATCTAATCTTCTATCAGCAATTTGAATACCCTTCTATAGCAGTGATGAAACTTATTATCTAATTCGTGTTCTCAAAGGGGAACAAATCAATCAACTCTCGATGTTGTCTTCTTTGCCTCAACATCAAGATGAGAGATGCCAATAAATAAAGATTTTGTGTATAAAGGCATTGAAGATTCAGGCTGTCAGATGCTTTTTGGAGGCTGACCACTTTACCAAAGGTGAATTGTTTAACAATAATGAATTGGCCATGGTCAGAATTCATGCTCATCTATCATCAGAAATTACCAGGTATCTATCCACTTTGATAGCACAGAATCTTAGGTGGAGATCTCGAAACCTTTGTTAATGACACTTTCAAGAAAGCTAGGCATTACAAGAATGGACATCTCCACCACCATTTCATACTCATTTTTTTATTGGTAAAATCAGATATATTATGAATAAATATGAATATTTATTTTTCATTTTGCATAATAGGAAGAAAAAGGAAAAAAAAAATTGGGGAGAGGGGGGTGGGGGTGGGGTGGGTTCATATTCTAATTACTGTGTCTTTGATTTTTCTTTATATTGGACTTGCTGTCCTTTGCTTCACATAAAACAATGCTCCAAATAAATAAATAAATGAAAATGCACAACATATACCTCCAAATCTACTTCATCACTATAAATAGCCATGTGCATTAGAGTAAGAATAACAGTTACAAGTGTGGGTTGAGGCTGAGGACCAGCAGCTAGGACCTCCCTTGCTGTAACAAGTTTTTCTTTTGAGGAAACCACCAATGTAACACCAAAGTTCAAACTAGAAGAGAATATTAATAAATGTTAGCATTGAGAATAACTTTTTCAAAATCTAAATATCAATCTCTATTAACCAAAATAACACTCCTACTCATAGAAGAATCTAGTAACAGTAATATATACGGTAGCAACCACGACAATAAATATTGACCATAACAATAGTAGGGCTTTAACAGGGCAAAATTCTATTTGATTATGTTACTTCTCTTATGGATCAGCACTTCGAGTTACATCCCTAAGTAATGTCAAGGACCCTAGGTGTAAAAACCTGTAATGCCTCCCTCAAAGGCTGATCTCATGCCAGAATAGGACCCAACTACCAATACCTACTTCAAAGTAAATGTACTGTAAGAACCTATCCCACCCTTCTCACACTTGTAAATACCTCATGCTATGTCCTAGCAACTTAAAATAGATTCATAAATTCTAATCCTACTCATGAAGTGAGATCACTTCTCTCCTTTGCTATTGCCTCTTAATTGTATTGAAAAATTTAGGTGTGGCCAAAGTTGGACGGTAATCAGAACAGATCAACACAAACCTTAACCTGGTCCAGTGTGGCCACGGTATCATCACCCACTCATTTAATATAGAAGGCTCCTACATAATAAAAAAAAAAAAAACAGGTACTAATACATAATACCACAACATTCAAAATCAAATCAAGCATAAGATCCGTACCAAGTACAAACATAATTTATCAATGATTTAAGTGTGCAGGCTTCAAAAGTGAAAAATACACATCAAATAGAAGAAAGGAAATATAAAGCATCTTATAAAACATCTTCAACTAATGGTGACATGAAACACCAAAGGTACGGTCCATATGCGAATTTAAATTGCAAGTCTATTGCAATAGTTTCAAAGGAAGAACATGTCAATCTCTGGCTCTTTGAAGTATAGATAATATTTATGGTGTCATAAAGCTAAGAGTTCAGTTAAAATAATTTTGGCATAACCATAGAATTTTCCTAGGGGTCTAACACATTTCTTACCATAGTAAAAGAAAATTCCTGCATCTTTTGTTTTCTAGGAGTTATAATGGACATAGTACTTTCATCATGGTCACATTAAGATGGTAGCTGTGGTGGTGAAGTTGAGCACAGGCCAGCAATGCAAGCACATCTACTAGTCAACTTCTCAAACGCTATTAATAGTTCAAGCCGTTCTAAGTTTCAGGGATGAGAAAACGCAATCAACTAAATGATGCTTTCCTTCATCACCCAAAACCAGACCATGGAAAATTGAGCTGACTGAGATATTTTTAGTCATGGAAATCCAATACAGGGAGACTACAAAGCACAATGGATGAAAGTAATCTTACTACCTAAAAGTCAAGTTTACCAAAAATAATGCAAATTTCTTAGACGCAAGATCTTTTAGACCATTGAACTTCAGAATTCTAATCCATAAGGATTATTTCTGCATTGTAAACTAAAATATTTGAAGCTACAGTCTTTAATATCACATTCATGAGTACCACAGCAGATCTCAGCATCAACATTGACATCTACGCTTCAATAAATTAGAAATAATGTAAACCAAATGAGAACAACTAGAAAAC
>JARYZH020001318.1:0-32398 GCA_030021035.2 Notholithocarpus densiflorus
GTATACTGCAATCTAAGACTTTGAATTGTTGAATTGACCTACGAAGTTGATAAGTTGAACGAATCTTTTTTTGGATGTTTACCATATTTCATGGGATCTGAATTTATTATTTATTTACTTACAGAAGAAGATGGTGGGGAAGACAATGAGGGGACTCTTGCTTTAGCCAATGCAACAGATAAGGTTCTGCAATTGCGTGACAATCCAAAGTCTGTAATCAAAGGAACAGCTAAATCTGGACCGGAGTTTTTTGCAGCTCGATCTTATCAAGGTCTAGAAATGCATCATGATAATTCCTCGCCAGAACCATTTTTAATTGGGAGGAGTGGGAGGGCATCGGGATATGAAAATGAGAAAAGCAAACAAGAGGAGGAATTATGATCAACATTGTAGTTTTGGAAGCAGAGAGAGTAAAAACTGGATCATATGAGCCCCAAGATGGGTCAATGCTTGAGGAGGAGGTGCATGCAGACTATGCAGTACTCTGATGACAGGGAGAAAAGTGCATATTTTACAGCGGTTGTGAATCTAGGAAAGCTATTCTTATTACATTATTATTATTATTTTTTTGAATGGAAGATATAGATATTCTTATTATATTATTTAATAGGGCTGTAGACAAGTTGAGTTTGAGCTTATCACGAATGAAATTACATGTTAATTGTCTTGTAAAACAAGCTTTTATGGTTTTTTTTTTAATTAATAATTTCACAAATCTATGCTAACCATTAGTAAAGAATTATAGATGAAATTAGATTATTTGAATTAATTAGATAAAACAATTTTTGTTAATGAACTTATAAATTTTAGATTAACCACGTGTCATTAAAAGTTAATATTTATATTTCATAATAAATTACAAGTAATGATTTGATCTCAAACAATTCAATCTAAGTTTATATAATCATATTCTTGCAGCCACACAAATAATGTTATATATACTTTAATCTAGCTATACTTGTTCATAAACACGTTATAATAAACACATTATAATGTTGAGTTAGGGATTTTTTTTTTTATAATTGTATCAAAATTTTGGTTTGAGTTTGGTTTTTTACTTTATTTACTAAATATATAAATGATATAAACAAAATATTTTTTTCAAGTCAAGTTATACTATAAGTTATAACTCAGTTCATTTGATAAGCTTCTACTTTTAGCATAGTAAGAGCATTCACATTGGTGAAGCCATAAATTTAGCAATATAGTTTTATAAAAAGTTACTTTATTTATTTTATCTTCTCATTTTGTACAATACACCGAACATCAATGAATTTATATTTTTAGCTATTTGATTAAAATAATAGTGTTAAACTTATATCCTATAATAGCACTTTCAGGAATCACAAATTGTTTTGTACAGTTTGTATTATTACATTTAATACTTGCTTGACTTGGTCTTAGGCTAAGACCAAGTCAAGCAAGTATTAAATGTTTTGTTAGAATAAGTTAGTGCTGCAATCAAGTTGAGTAAGTCGTCAAGAATTAAAAAGATTGGACTTGGTTTGTTCAATCTTTCAATTCGAGTATAGTCCCAGCTCGACTTTGGCACCCAGTTAGAAGTGTTCAAATTTAGTTCAGTTTATAAAGACAAACTCAAGCTAGTTCAAGAGCTTGTTTGATTGTTTCTTCATTGATTCATGACTAAACATCATGAATGTATTATTGAATTTTAACTGGAAATTTTCATCGTTTTCTATTTAACTTCTTGTTAAGGTAGTCAGTCATTTCACTAATGCACTAATTTATTGTTTATTCTTCTATGTAATATCATATTTATCAAATAAAATATTTTGTTATAAACTCGATAACATCTATCAACCTTGTATCTATATATAGTTAATTGCATCTATATGAACTATTGCACTGGAGCATGTTCATGAATGAGTATACTTTCAAAATAAGTTAAGCTTCAAAGGAAGCTAATTGTATCTATATGAAGTATAGCATTGGAGCATGTTCATGAATGAGTTTACTTTTAAAATAAGTCAAGCTTCAAAGGAGGCTTATTGCATCTATATGAAGTATGGCACTGGAGCATGTTCTTTGAGTTTACTTTTAAAATAGGTCAAGTTTCAACGGAGGCTTAATAGTGGGTTCTCGACTTACAATCTAGAAAATTGACAAATTTTTTTATTTTTGAATAAGAGAAATGAGACTCATACTTCAAAGTTCAAACCACACCTACACCAAAAATCAACTGCTGTTGATGATAAAGAGTAATTATCATAGAGTAGATATCATAAGTTAAAATACTATTGTATCTACATTAAAAAAAAAGAGTGCTTAATATTGTCTCCTTAAAAAAAAGTAAATAAATAGAAAATGGTCTATTTTCCTAATTTTTCTTTCCTAAAACTTAAATTGTTCAGAAAATTTTGATTTATTTGTACAACTATATAAGGATATTTCTACAGTTCTATTAACTTACTTGAGTTAGGGCATGCTGCGTTGGTAGAAGTTTTGGACTAAATTACATCTGCGTGTCTAAAAGTTGTTTGGTTTGAATTGTGCGTTTTGGAAAAAAATGCTGTGCTATGACATGGATAGCTGTAATGCATCTAATGGTGCCCCACACCATGAATACTACGAGTTCAAGTGGGTCGGATCAATGATCACACGTGTGAGATTGTTCATTAAAAAAAAAAAATCTTACTTGAGTTATTTCTCAATATTCTCATTGCTCATTGGTTCATTACTAGCGAGGGTTTCATAATCATACACGAAATATTACAAACTTTCTTTATGTGGATCTCTATCAAAATTCCAACCAATATCAATTCTTACACCTATATAAGAATCTACAGATAATTACAGAAAATGATAGATTTTCTAGATTATAAATTTCAATGAGAACAGAACTGTTCCATAAAGTTTTGAATTGTCCGCCGTTTCGTTAGAGTCAAATCATTATGCCTAAGCTTGACGTTGTGAAATACCCGTACTTAATGAGGGTGGGCAGGTCAACGTAATCTAGTCAATTTGTGAATACATGATTGGCGATTGACATTTTCTCCCTCTTTTTTCTTGATAGTTGTTGATATTTTATTTATTTATTTATTTATTATTATTATCTCAATTTCTTTTCCTTGATTCTATATTTCATGTATATGATTTTTGATTTAAAAAGGTCATTAAATATATATTAATATCCTTCATTAAATATATACTTTTTACTTATTTAAAAAGTTTATACTCAATTTTTTATTAGATTTATTTAAGTTTAAATTAGAGATGCTAAAAATAGATTGTTTATTTGAAAGGTAGTGCATTGACGGAAAGTTCTTAATTGAATAATAAATCTGAAACTTAAAAAACTGAAATGAACGAAAACAAAATTATAAGACTGAAATGAATTCTGGGAAAACTTAGAGAGTGCATTTTGCATTTTAGCCAAATAATTATATACATATATGAACTAAGTTTTTGTTTTTCCTTCATAGTTTAATTTCATTAATGCTTGCAAAATTGGGTTGTGTAGCTTGTGCCGTACCCGTGAATCTATTGGGGTTCCACAAAGAACTTTTTAGGGTTCCACAAAGAACTTCACCTCTCTTCTCGGCCGATTCAATACAATTTGAAATGCATTTAAAATTTTAAATGGACCCAAGTGGCATAGTCCTGCTGGCCCTCTCTTTAATGCTTGCAAATGGTTGTGTAGTTTCAGGCCGCATCTGAATCTATTGGGGTTCCACAAAGAACTTTTTAGGGTCCCACAAAGAACTTCACCTCTCTTTCTTTGGCCTGCTCAATACAATTTGAAATGGAGAGATGAAAATTTTAAATGGACCCAAGTGGCATAGTCCTAAGGTTGGCCCTCTCTTAATGCTTGCAAAATTGTGTCACAGGAATTGCGGCCGTACTCGTGAATCTATCGTTCCACAAAGAACTTTTAGGTTCCACAAAGAACTTCTTCACCTCTTTCTCTCGCCCTGCCTAATACAATTTGAAAATGTAGAGATGAAAATTTTAAATGGACCCAAGTTGCATGTTCTAAGGTTGGGCCCTTTCTAATGCTTGCAAAATTGGGCTGTAGCTCAGGTCGTGCTCTCGTGAATCTATGTGGTTCCACAAAGAATCAACTTCTTTTAGTATTCACAAAGAACTCACCTCTCTTTCTCTCGTCGGCTCAATACAATTTGAAATGTAGATGAAAATTTTAAATGGACTCCAAGGGCATAGTCCTAAGGTTGGCCCTCTTAATGCTGGGTAAAATTGTCAGGTAGCTTCAGGCCGCACTGAATCTATCAGTTCCACAAAGAACTTTTTAGGGTTCCACAAAGAACTTCACCTCTCTTTCTCTGGCCGGTTCAATACAATTTGAAATGTAGAGATGAAAATTTTAAATGGACCCAAGTGGCATAGTCCTAAGGTTGGCCCTCTCTTAATGCTTGCAAATTGTTTGTAGAAGCCAGGCCGTACTTCCGTGAATCTATTGGGTTCCACAAAGAATTTCACCTCTTTCTCCGGCCTAGTTCAATACAATTTGAAATGTAGAGATGAAAATTTTAAATGGACCAAGCAAAGAGTCCTAAGGTCGTCTCTCTCTAATGCTTGCAAAATTTGTCAGGTAGTTGCGTCGCACTGCGAATCTATCGGTTCCACAAAGAACTTTTACCCACAAAGAACTTCACCTCTTTCTTCCATTTGCTCAATACAATTTGAAATGGAGAGATGAAAATTTTTAAATGGACCCAAGTGGCATAGTCCTAAGGTCGGGCCCTCTCTAATGCTTGCAAAATCGGGTCAGCTCAGGCCGCACTGCGGAATCTATCAGTTCCACAAAGAACTTTAGGTTCCACAAAGAACTTCATCTCTTTCCTACGGCTCAATACAATTTGAAATGTAGAGATGAAAATTTTAAATGGACCCAAGTAGCATAGTCCTGTTTATTCTCTCTAATGCTTGCAAAATTGGGTTGTGTAGCTTGTGCCGTACTCGTGAATCTATTGGGGTTCCACAAAGAACTTTTTAGGGTTCCACAAAGAACTTCACCTCTCTTTCTCTGGCCGGTTCAATACAATTTGAAATGTAGAGATGAAAATTTTAAATGGACCCAAGTGGCATAGTCCTAAGGTTGGCCCTCTCTCTCTCTTATTGTTAATAGGGAAAATAAAACATGCAGTTGCCACTACGCGAAGGCGTACCACCGAATTGACCGTGGAAAATTTTGACCAATATACGCGCAAAATTCCCTTTATGACAAGAACAGAAACCAAATATCATTACTGACCAATGACCATACACAAAGTCCACACACACACATACAAAAAATAAGGATAAAAGTCCCACTCAAATACGTACCAAACACGCCCATCTAGAACTTATCATGTTCAAATTTAAAGTCAAACAACTTGCTTTAAATACATTAATTTGTAACTCTAACTTGCACTATAAATACCACAACTCCAACTCTAATTTCCACATCATCCATTTCTCTCTTCCAAAAATGGCAGCCCTTATCACCAAAAAAAACCTACTAACCCTTCTTCTATTGGGACTCCTAGCTGGGTCCTTGCCAAGTTACACAAAGGCACAAAATTGTGGTTGTGCTTCAGACCAATGTTGTAGCCAATGGGGCTATTGTGGCACTGGCGATGACTATTGTGGCACTGGGTGTCAACAAGGTCCTTGCAATGCTTCACCACCACCTAATGATGTTTCAGTGGCTGATATTGTGACACAAGAATTCTTCAATGGGATAATTGATCAGGCTGATGCTAGTTGTGCTGGAAAAACTTCTATACCCGAGCAGCTTTTCTTGAAGCTCTCACTGCATTTGATAACTTTGGTAGGATTGGATCGGTTGATGATTCTAAACGTGAGATTGCAGCTTTCTTTGGCAATGTTGCACATGAAACTGGACGTAAGATCTTGCTCTGCTTTCTCTTACTTTTATAATCACGTACATTAAATACCAATGAATATTAGAATACATGCATAAACCAAAAGCTAATATTATATGGGTAAAACTTAGGTGTTGTACTTAAGATTTTCAATTGAATTCAACTATATAATTGCTCTGACTAATACAACACAAATAATATCATCTTCTTGTTGCAGTTTTTTGCTACATAGAGGAGATAGATGGTGCCTCTAAGGACTACTGTGATGAGACCAACACACAATATCCATGCAACCCCAACAAGGGTTACTATGGTCGTGGACCAATCCAACTATCATGGAATTTCAATTACGGACCAGCAGGAAACAGCATTGGGTTCGATGGATTGAACTCTCCTGAAACCGTAGCAAATGATCCAGTTATTGCGTTTAAGACTGGCTTGTGGTATTGGATGAGGTCTGTTAGGCCAGTCGTAAGTCAAGGGTTCGGAGCAACGATTCGAGCCATTAATGGTGCCCTTGAATGTGATGGTGGAAACCCTGCAACAGTTCAAAAACGTGTTGAGTATTACACAGAATATTGTAACCAACTTGGTGTTGCTCCTGGTGATAATCTCACATGCTAGTTTAATACAGTTGACTAGCTAGCATTTTTTTTCCTTTTCAAAATAACCCTGTTTTGATTTGCTCATATAGTTCTTGATGTTTCTATGAATCATTGTTTGGATTTGGTTCATTTGATGTATGGCCTAACAGGAAATAAAAAGTTCAAATTAAGTATAAATGTTCCAAATTTGTCTCAATTGCCTGTGTTTTCCTTTCATTTCTAGAGTGATCACTCTTGGCTCCCAAGACTATATATATAAACACAAATTAGGGAATTGTCATTTTGTTGTTTAAAGAAGTCAGCTATTAAACCTCTCTATGTATATTTTCTTAGGTTAGAAAAGGAAATGCATTAGCAACAAAGAAGCACAACTTGAGTAAAGCTTATCTAATACATGCCCATAATGTCAAGGTTCAAAAGCAAAAAGATATCATAGGGAAGGTTTTTCAAATTCATAAACAATAAAAAAATCATGCTGAAGATTAGTTCCTCACCTTGCTAGTGCATTTGCAAATTTGTTGGCCACCCTGAAACAGTGCTTAACTCTTACTTGAGGATGTAAAATTATCATTTCCTGCAATCAACCAAAAGAGAAGAGAGTGTAATGTTATGTTAGTGCAGGTAGAACTCGAAACCAACTGAATAACTACTATTTCTTTTTTTGAGAAAGAACTGAATAACTACTTTAACATCTAGTTCAACTTCCACTGCTAAAATCTGTAACTGGTTACTCAAATGGAGTCTATCTCTAAGAGCTCACAATCACAACTTCGCAGCACGGCAGCATCACTAGTAGCTAGCTATACCAATAGCTCTATAAAAATCACTCACCCAAATCCCCTTGTGAATTCTTATAACTCAATTACACAAGGAAAAGTTGTTTGAAACCAATGCTATGTATTCCTGTGTAGCCACAAACTCCAAATACCTACAGGAAACACCATACCCCATGGGATTTGAAGAGGTTGGCCAGGGGCGAAGTCAGAAATTTTTGTTTGGGGGGGCCAAGTTGTGGCACTAATATATTTATCAAAACAACCCCAAACACACATATATGTATACACACATTTTTTTTTATAATATATACACATATATATACACACTTTTTATTTGATAAGTTAAATATATATATACACACCCAAAAAAAAAAAAAAAAGCTTAGTATTTTCAATCAAAATTATGTTTGATGGCAATCTTTCATAAAATAAAATTCATTTTTACCATTTTCATAGTGAAATTCTTATAAAAAGTTTCATTTTCAATACAAATTATCAAATTTTATACTAAAGTAAGTAAAAAATCTTTTAATTGAACTAATGAAATTTTAAAAAACATGAATAATCCAAAATTTGGAGGAATAAGTTAAGCACCAAACATATTTGAAGTTATCTTGCTGTAACTCATTATGTGGTAACTAAAGAGACATTTCATGTGTAGTTTTAGTGACAAATTTTTTTTTTTTTTAATGAGTCAATAATTTGTTAATTGCCACATAACAAGCTAGAAAAGATAAATTCAAACATATTTAGTATCAAACTTTATCAAATATTTAACAGATATAAGAGCACATTTTACAATAAAAAATAGAATTGCAAAAAATAAAGTTATATCTCTATAACTATTAAACCAATTATTTTTTATAAAAACATTATTTGACTAAGTCAAATATTGGGGGGAAACTCTTATTTTTGTAAACTAAATTTTGAAAACATTAAAATAATTATATATATTTAAAAAAATTTCAAAAGGGGGGGGGGGCATGGCCCCCCACCCTATTGCATAGCTCCGCCCCTAAGGTTGGCATAAGAAATTGTTGTAGGAATTAATTCTCAGCCAATCTAAGAGATTTTTAGTGTCAAAGAAGAGATTAATTTTAGCAGGACTGCCAAGAGACATTAAAAAATCCTTTGCAAGTTGCAATGTCTCAACACATGTATACTCTCCCACAGCCTCCACACAAAGTTGCAATTGGTAAATTATTGTTAAACCAAATAAATTAAGTTTTGGGTAATTTTTGTTGCCTACGTACATACATTGTGTGCAACAATTAAAATCCTGATTTAAAGTTATGACATTAAAAAAGGTAACTTGAAGTTATAATTTCAGTTTTGCATATTTGTAGGGTTTGAAGGAGCAAGTTACACACCTCGCGCGCGTACACACACATTTACATATATATATATATATATATATATATGTATGTGGGAGGACACAAAGGCCCAATTCACTACCAAATGGCCACTCATTGGTCCACTAATGCCAACTTGAATTCTATTTTTAAAGAAGAGTTAGCCATGTACATGAGAGGCCCACAGGGCCCAATTGACTACCAAAGTGCATTGGACTTTATACTAAAAATAACAAAACTCCTTTATTTAATCCTTTTTTGAACCCAATTAATTAGTGTAACATAAAGATGGGCTAGATGATCAGAAAACAATTCAAGTTGGGCTTGACGACCCATAAAACCAAATTGGTATAAAACCCACGATTCTTTGGACTAAAATTCCCCATATTTGGGCTAAAGGACTGGCAACCCCATTTGAGTTAAATAGCAACTCCTTGGGCTTTCAAACCCTTGACAACACAACCATTAGGTGGGATACAACAAGGACTAAGGCCCTTGTTGCACAGAATTGGCTATGAATGGGAAAGCACTCAAACCCATGGTTCTTTCTAAGTTGATGGGCTGAAAAGAATTAAGCCCATACTTTTACAAGTCAACGGGCTACTAATATCAAATTACCAAAGTTTAAGATGAAAAGATATCAAACATATGGCATACAAATACAACAGCGATGTGAATAAAGTGAGATACAAAAAGTGTGATAGACAATTTGTATTCCCAAAATTTAAAATTGAAGCTTAATTTTTCAATTTTATTTAAAGATTATAACTAAAATTTATTTATTTTCAACATATAATTTGCAAGCATAAATTGCAAATCACATCTTTTTATAACAACATTGTCTAATGAAACATTTAATGCCCGTCTGAGAATTACTTGTTTCCAATATCTTATTAGCATAATGTATTAATGTGAGACAAAAAGCTAATGCTAACTTAATTATTTCCAAAAGCTTGAGATTTAAACTATTTAAAATAAAGTTGAGATAAAAAGTAGTGTGAAATTCATAAATAATATATAAAATAAGAAAAAAATCTAGCTAATAAGAAAAAATCTAGCTTATAATCAAATGCCAAATTCACACTTAATTCAATATCGGATATTACAACACCATTAAAGTTGTATCTAACGTACAAAACTACTACTTTTATTGGGTTATTTTATTTGGTCTAGTTAATGGGTGCCCTATTTTATTTTATTTTATCACCGATCCCAAGTAATTAAGATTTAAAAGCTGTCCTATGTAGTAGCCAAAAAAAAAAAAAAAGTCAATGGGGGCTTGGCTCAGCTGGTAAGGCTCGGACACTTCGTCTAACACACTTAGATTTGAGTACTGCTACCAGCAGGAGTCCGTTGGTGGACATCCACACGGGTTGGCCCATTGGCTTTAACTTTAGCGCCTTGCTCGGGCTGGCGTAACCTAGGTAACTCCTATTTAAAAAAGAAAAGAAAAGATTTATGAGCTGTCCAGAGAACTCGGGGGGCATTTTTGTCCTTGCCGAGACAGCAAAGAACGAAGTGGGAACGTGTAAAGGGGCAGCTTTGTTAATCAGCAAGTAGTATGGTTTTGTAACCCAGACGTGCATGTCCCATATCGACTAGATAGTTAGCAAGACTTCACTTTATAATAGTAGTTTCAGCTTGTTTGGTCACGACCTTACTTGAACAGGATCTGTTCTATAGGATCGTACCTCTGTATCCTTGATCACTAAGGAGACAGGACCTAAACCCGGTGGATGAATCATTTCCTTGCGATCAGAGCGTGATTAACGGTCTTTGATGCTTCCGATTGAGGCATCAATCTGTAGATGATCGTTCTCAACTTGGGCTTGCCCAGTTGGGATGGTCGCATGGTTGTCTGACGGGCCCCCTTTTTGATAAAAATTCCCAACTGATATATTTTTTTTGGTTAATGGTTTGTTCTTATTTTCCATGTCTACAAGGTATTTGATAAAATTCCCAACTGATATTTTTGTTCATATTCCATGTTCTGATGTTCACAAGGTCTTTGATAAATTTTTTAAGTGATTTTAGCAAAGAGGGTGATGCTATGGTTGTTGGCGTAATACATTATACATGTGACTTTTATTTGTTAGAGATGGGATGATGTCCTAACAAGTAACAACTAGGAACAATTGGTTCTGACCGTGCTATGTGGTTACATCTTCAATTTATATATATGCAGTCTTTTAAAGAAAATATTTTGATGATATAAATGAGGTATGGGGAAAAATTCCCAACTGATTTTTTTTTGTGTGTTAATGGTTTGTTCTTATTTTCTATGTCTACAAGGTGTTTGATAAAATTCCCAACTGATATTTTGTTCATATTCCATGTTCTGATGTTCACAAGGTCTTTGATAAAATTTTTAAGTGATTTTAGCAAAGAGGGTGGTGATGCTATGGTTGTTGGCTTAATACATTATGCATGTGACTTTTATTTGTTAGAGATGGGATAACGTCCTAACAAGTAACAACTAGGAACATTTGGTTCTGACTATGCTATGGGGTTACATCTTCAATTTATACACATGCAGTCTTTTAAGGCTGTGTTTGGTTCATGTAAAATATTTTCCGGAAAGGAAAATGTATTCGGGCTGTTTGGCTGCCTCGGAATTCGTTTTACAGAAAATCAATTTCGGTGTTTGGTTCGTTCAAACATTTTACGAAAAATGTACCCAATAACCAACTCTCACGCAACAACCATAGCCAACCACCACACCCAACCTTCACCACAACCAAAACCACCTCCACTGCCACCACAATCACAATCGCAATCACAATCCCAACCAATCCAAAAATCAATCTCATAGCAAAAAAAAGAAAAAAGAGAAAGCAAAATCTCAGTAACAGCACAGCAGCCACCACCACCACCACCACCACCTAAAATCCAACAACACCACCACCGCCACCACTGCCAAATCCATACCCACAAACCCAAACAGACCGGACTCCACCACCAAACAGACCAGATTCCACCACCTAATAACCCACCAAAACCCAAACCCACACAACCCACTCACCGTTTCCCACAACCCAGCCACCGATTTCTATAACCCAACCACCGATTTCCATAACCCAACCACCGATTTATCCATTCCACAGCCCAGCAAGCACTGTGAGATCTCCACAAACCCACACCCTCCACCACGCCGATCCCCACAAACCCACAGCCTCCACGCTAATCTGAGAGAGATGGACCGAGATAGAGAAAGGAGAGAACAAAACAGAGAGTGGGGAGAGAGGAAGAGATGAGAGAAAATAGAGAGTGGGAAACTCACTGTGCGTGGAGAGGATCGGCTGCGTGATTGGTGTGGGGATCGGAGCTTGGTGTGTGGATCGAAGCTTGGAGCTTGGAGTCGGTGTGTGGATCGAAGCTTGGAGAGCACTTGCTGCTTTGAGTGCGTGTGAGAGAGCTCAAACGGAAATTATTTGAAGTGAAAATGAGAACTGAAATGGTTTTCTGCCTTGGTGCCTTTATTTTACGGTCAACACTAAAAATATTTTCAGTTTGACCAATTTTCCAGACTAACCAAACAGCATATTTTACGAAAAAGCACTTCTGAAATTAGTTTGAAGTCAAAACAAACAAAGCCTTAAAGAAAATATTTTAATGATATAAATGAGGTATGGGGAAAAAAAAATGAAGTACTTATGTTTTTTAGATCAGTATTATCATAGTTGAATTTTGGTTGCAATTATAGAGTTCTCATAACCATAATAGCATGATCTAGCCAGCTGAACAATCACTTTGCTGATCATACCATCTCAGATCACACACTGACACACCCATTCCTGCCTCCTTAGCTCTAGCACAACCACAAATAATATGGGCATTAGTTTCTGTTTCTTTGCCACACTCCTCCCATAGACCATCATGGAGATAAATGTCGTCTACGGAACAAGGGCACAACCACATTTGTTTCATATTATGGTGTTGGAAGGAGACATGTCACACATGCATATGGTGACTACGTCGTGTGCTTGATCACATTATGGGGTGTGGGAAGAGTTAAGCTTCAATTTTTTGCCTCCACATTAAAATATTACTGTTGAAATTTATTTTGAAAAATCATGGACCAGACTAGTATTAACCTAAACCTTAGGGGTATTAATTGTATTAACCTAACATAAGTGTTGAGAATTCTTTAAACACCTGGCTATGTCCTTGACCTTGAGTGTGTAGTATCTTCGTCTCACATATACCAAGTAATTACGATGAAGAATTTCTTAAAGGTGACCGCAAGATTAGGAGCAAAATAGAATCCAATTCTATCATTGACAAGTCAAAATTATCCACAGACACGCATATACATTCTGTTTAAAAATCTTCATTTCAAGATGAGAGTTTTATTTATTTATTGTTGGAGTTGGGGGGACTTCCTTTTCATCTTGCTGCTAGAATACTTGTGTTATGTAAGGTTTAAAAGGAAATAAAGATTTTTTTTTGGGATACAAAAAGGAAATAAAGAATTTGTATTAAAGTTTAGACATATTATTAATATAAAAAAAGATAAAAATAACCAATTCATAGTTACTAACAATCAAAATAAGAGATTAATTCAAATACTTAGTTTAGTCTTTAGACATAAAATTTGATTCCTCAAAATAAATCAATCTAAAAGTATTTTTTTTTTTTGAGAAACAATCTAAAAGTATTAAAAGTATAGAAATATACCTGCAAATAAAAGTTTGAGTGTGCTAAAAGGCCTTTTTTTTTTTTTTTTTTTTTTCAATTTTCAAAGTTTGAGTGTATTATTTTTTGGAGTTATCTCATCACTAGTGGTGGAGCTAGGAATCCAATTTGGGAGGCAAGATTAAAGATTAAATTAATTTGAAAAATATTCATACAAAATCTAATTTACATGTAAAATGTAATTCATTTTTTCATACCTAGTTTGATTTACTCAATTGCCCTCCATGTTTTTCATATTCTTAAATTGTTGCATGATTTTTTCATTCCCAATAGTGCACAATACCTTGATCAATTTTCGATTGGAATTCACTTTAGACTTATTATTATGCTCAAGTTTCTACATTATCATAATTATCTACAAGAATATATTTCATATAATTAAACTATTAAAATAAAATAACTAATTCATAATTACAAATAATGCAAGTAAGAGATGAATCTAAATACATAAAATTTATACATTTAATTTGATTCTTTAAAATAAATTGAGAGAATAAGTTAATCTATAAAGTTATGAGTATAGTAGTATACTTGCAAAATTATGTACACAACTCATTCTGATTCTCATTCCCATGATTGCTTTAGGAAAAAAAAACTGCAAAATTCAACTTAGATTTCTCTTCTTTTAAATTTTTTTTTTTTTTAAGTATTTAAAATTTAGGTTTATAACAAAAGTCTTATGTTTGAAATTTCAGGAAAGTAAGATATAAGAAAAAAATAATAGTCACGACTTTAGGGTTTTAATATGGTATAACTACATTTGATAGATTTTTTATTTTTATTTATTTATATTATATTTATTTATATTTTATTACTATTAATATTTGAATAAAATATGGGATCCAATAAAATGAACTTAAAATTAAAGAAGAAGAAAAAAGGACAACTAAGAAAATTGCCGTGACTTATATTGAGAATTGGTGAAAACCTATGGTACTTCACAAACTTAGGCCTAAGAGTGATATGGGTGTCAGTGGGTTTCTTTTTAATAATAATAATTATAATAATTATTATTATTATTGTAGGGTTAATGGGCTCGGTAGTGTATATTAGGCCGGGGGCCCAGTCCGAGGACGCCTAGTTATTCGAGAACAAGTAAACGTTATTATGGAGGTCGGTGTTCATAAATAAAGGAGGATGAATGTCTCCTCGGCTAAGCAAAGCCGAGGATCGACGGTGTGGTTTGTCATACAGGGCAACATTCTAGGAAATTCTGTTGGTAAGGACGATCAGCCTAGAAGCATAGGGTAGAGGGAAGCCATAAAATATATAAGAGAAAGCTGTTACCACCACATTGAATGCTCCGTAGCTAACTTTCTGGCAGCATTAATGAGGAAGTGATACTTGAACAGTAATTTTCAGCCTTACAGCTTCTCCCCAAAGACTTCAGAAAGGTGCTGATGGGACAAAGATCAACACCAACAATCTACTCTACACGTGAAGGGTAGAAATGAAGGAGCGAGAATAGTATAAAATAGGAGGGAGGCCCTGAGAAAAGGGATCGAAGAAGTGAAAGAGAAATACTGTAGCAATAAGAACTGTACTTGTAACCAAATTCAAGGATATATACAAGAACTAATCTACTCGGATTGCGCCGATGACAATTTTCTTTAGAGAAAACCTGTCTGTTCTCACTTTATTGTCATTTGGACCCACTATAAATTGCTATCCAACTCATTAGAGTCTAGTTTTCCAACTCACTCTCTACAAATTCATTGTATTGGGCTCTTTGGGCTTAAATCCTTTTACCTTTTGGGCTTAGGACTCAAATCTTGTCCTTACAATTATTATTATTATTATTATTATTTGGGTGTGTTAGTTTTAGGCCTAAGAGTATCTTTTGTATTTTTCTACTGGGGGCAAAAGTAAACACTTGAGTAACCTTTCATCATAAAGCATTTAAAGGATTTTTTTTTTTCACACTTATATGTATATATCTGTGATTAGAAAATGCATAATGTTTATATTTTATGATTGGCAAATGCATAAAGTTTATTGAACAGAAAAAAGACTCTGAGCATGTGTGTAGCGCATCAAATGAGTATAGAACAAAAAAAAATATAAAATTTCAAAACAATTTCTTGGATCTCTATATAACTTGCTATTGGTGGAGAGCCCAGTGGCAAGGAAGTGGTTCTAGTGGAGGTGGTAGTGCATGAGTGGGGAGGACCGGAGGAGGTGAAGTACTAGTGGCAGCATAAAATAATGGAGCTGGTGTAAGACAAAGTAATTATCACTATCTCTTTGAGTTATTTTCTGTTGAAGAAAGAAGGTTCTCCACTTATTGATGTTTAAAAACTCTCCAAACGATGGACCATATTATTTGTGCAATATTTTTCATAACAAATTTCATAATTGTTGAGTTTTCAAATTATTCTTTCATTGAGACTCGCTATATTAACATTATTTTATTTTATACTATTTATAACTCGTCATCTAAATGGTTGTGAAAAGTTTTGTGATAAAATTATTATCCTAGAAATATTGTCAAATATGATATAAAATATACCTACCTTAAAAAAAAAAAAGAAGAAGCATCACACGCATCTGTGAAATTTGGCCTGAAATTAGGCCAAAATGCACATGTTATGCTATTGAAGAGTATCCACTTCTATCATTGGCCAGCCAAAATCCACCTATAGACGTGGAATTACGTGCTGTTTAAAAATTTTAACCATAAGTATACTTATGGCCTTTAAAGTTTGAGTATATTTTTATTTTAGTTCTTTACATTTCAATTTTTTCCCATGTTTGATTTGTATTCATATTGGCCTGTTATACTTCAAAATTTCCAATTTGGCTTATTATGTTCTATTCAATTTTCTGTTTGGCTTTTTATGTTTCAAGATTTTCATTTTCACTTTCAATTTTAGCCCTTAATGAAACTAAAAATTTTGAAACTTAAAGGGTCAAACATAAAATTGAATCAAATATGAAGGGATAAACTATAAAATTTCAAAACATTAGGGCGAATATGTAAATGAATCAGACTTTGTGGTCAAGTTGAAAAGTTTGAACAAAAATGGCTAAAATGAAAACAACCCCAACTTTTATGGGTAAAAAAATGTACCTTAGTAAAAGAAAAATATTTCAAGATAAGTTTTTTTTTTAATTTTTTTTATTTGAAAAAAATTACAATTTATCCCTTATAGTTTGGTGCTACCACAATTTAATCATTGAAGTTTTTAATGTGGATTTGACCCTCTAAGCTTTTCAACTTGGCCACAAAAGTGTACTTTATTAAAACAAAATTATTTCATGATAATTTTTTTATTTATTTGAAAATTATAATTTATCCCTTACAGTTTGGTGCTATCACAATTTAATCATTGAAGTTTTTAATGTGGATTTGACCCTCTAAAATTTTGATTAGGATGAAATTGTTAGTGTCCCATCCAAACTAACAGTTTTAATGCTTGTGGAAAAACAATTTACCCCATTGTGGTTTGATTCAATCAAAATTTGGTCCAGCAAGTCTTCTTTTTTTTTTTTTTTTTTTTTTTTTTTAAGAGAGTTTCAACTTATGGCGTCCGCTCTTGATAATAGCTCTTTATTATCAGATTAAGACACTAATCAATTTTTGGTGTAGGCAGGGATTGAATCCCAGATCTCTTATTCAACCATCAGAGACTTTACTAGTTGAGCTAATTGCAAATCTTCTTAATTGGTATATTTTGACTCCCTTAGTTTTGTCATATACATAGCATGAATTTTAACTACATTTAAAGCATATGCTTCCATAATATTAATATAAACCTCTTTAGTAAAACTTTTTTTTTTCTTTCAAAAACCCTTTATTTATTTATTTTGTATTTAGATAGTTAGGGATACAAGAGTGCGTGCATGATTTTTTATTTATTTATTTTTCAATTAGAAGAAAATATACTATGATTTTTTATATATATAAAATTGAGACATGTTTTAATTTGTCATGCATAAACGAATTTGTTTTAATAAAAAATTTAATAATAATAATATTATTATGTATTTCTCATATAAAAGTGACATTTGTAATTTGCTTGATCTAAATTTAATTTATTTGTATATATTTTATGTTTTCTATAAATATTAGTATATTATAATACGCAATCCTTAATTTAGTTAAAAAGCACTTGATTTAAAATATTTAAAGAATTCTAATTATGATTAGTATAATTTAAAAGAGATTTTTTTTTTAAAGAATACTAAGTATTTTTAACACACACATGGGAAAAGGAAAGAAGGTCTTAAAGAAACTGACAGTGGTGTATATCCAAAAGGACCTAACTTTTAGATACACAGCACAGGTTCAAAACCTCTTTAACTTACACTCATTTTTCAATGTGGGATTAACTCACTATTTTTTCTTTTGAGAATACTAAGTATTTTTAACAAACACAAACAGAAAGAGGAAAGAAGGTTTTCAAGAAAAAAGAAATATATTTTTTGAACTATATACAACGAACATGATGAAAATTTCTTATATACATGAAAATAATATAATTAGAAATTAATGTCAAAGGCGTACTTTAAGTGTGTTTGTGTGTGTATATATATATTTATATATATATGAATTGAAAATTAATAGTATATTTAGCTTGTCTTTTCTTGAAAAAAATTTCTGATTCCGCATTAAGCAGAAGCCTAATGATTTTCTTTTAATATAAAATTTAAAGGGTCAATTATAACAATTAAAAATTTATAGTATAAAGTGTAATTGGGTCATTAACTTCAAATGGCAATTGCAATTCAAACAAAGCTATTGTATACAGGTAGTAGTCTCACTTTTTGCACTATAGATACCATACTCTCAATCTTACTTTCTCATCAAATACTTTCTCCTTTCATAATTCCCTCTCCCTCAATGGCAACCTGTTATATGAGAAAAAATCTGATAACCCTTATTCTAGCTGGAGTCCTTATTGGAGCTTTGTCCCGAAATGTAATGGCTCCAGAGTGTGGCTGACTCTGGCCTGTGTTGTAGGCTTGTAGCCAATATGGCTATTGTGGCACCAGTGACGCTTACTGTGGGGCTGGATGCCAAGAGGGCCCTCGTTATACTACTAATGGTGTTTCGGTACCTGATATTGTGACTGACGAATTCTTTAATGGGATTCTTGACCAAGCAGACTCAAATTGTGCAGGAAAATACTTCTACTCGCGAGACGCTTTTCTTGAAGCTCTTAACTCGTATTCTGAGTTTGGTGGAGACAATTCAGTTGATGATTCCAAGCGTGAAATTGCAGCATTCTTTGCTAATGTCGCACATGAGACTGGACATATGATTTCTCTCTCACATAAATAGATAACTAATAATTATACAATATTTTGGGATTACAATAATAACGTATTTCCTGATTCCATTATCTCACATAAAAGTCGATATCACTCCATTAAATTTATGATGGACCCATTATTTATGTGAGGGGAAGGAATGCACCATTATTAGTTATGAGTTTAGCTTACTTCCAATACTTTTTTAACTGGAATTTTCTTTTGTTTTAATGAGAAACTGCCATATCATTCACTAACTAAATAAAATGTAGAGATTAAAACCCACTACCATTTGCTATTGTGTATTTAAAACAAAAGGACACCTTTAGTTAAAAAAGTACTGGAAGTAAGCCAAACCCATTAGTTATGTTTTCAAAGTATTATATAATTTTCTCATATTATATTTGTGCCATATATGTGCATATACACGTACATACCAAATATCTGTAATCTATACAAATTAATGCTAATTATATTGAACCAGACCAATGTTTATTTAATTTTTTTACAAATTGTGATTTCTATTTTCTAGTACGTATTTTCATATAATATGTTTAATAAATATTTTTTTCAAGAGCCTTTTTTTTTTTTTTTTTTTTTTTTTTTTTTTTGAGACAAGAAAAAGGGGATTCACGTGTGCAGTTATTATCCCACGCCTCAAGGTACAGTTGGGTAAGCCCAAGGGTACCACCAACCCGAAAGTGGAACTCAGAGACCCCGACCCGACACAAGCCCCATTGGTTTTTAATCCACACATTGAAATTGTGTAACCCACATAGCGCAGGCATGGGAACACAACAACCACTTACCACTTTGGCACACAAGCTGGTAGTTTTCAAGAGTCTTCTAACTCAACTGACATCTCCTAATATTTTTAGCGGAGATGTTCAAGGTTTAAAACGCTCTTCCAATTATTAGATTACAAGAAGAAAAGAGTATAAACTATAGTGAATTATTGCAAATTAAAATTTATAGTTGTTCAACTATTTGACCAAATTGTTCGACCCTAAAAAAATTGTGTCGAATTGAATGACATATGGTGATTTTCAACGATATCAAGAAACTGATCAAAATGGCTTTTTGAAAAACCGTTTAGTTTATATTCTATTTAGTTACAAGTTCTATGAGTGATGAAAATCACAGAAATCACTTCGACTCACCATCCATCCTTCCACCTCTTTGTCCTATCCCATTTATTTTCCACTCCAAATATTTCCCGTCCCCTCGATCCCTTTTCCCTTTTGCCCATTCAAATAGGTGAAAAAAAGAGCCCCATAATTTGAGCTTGCCAACGACAATCCACTTCTGTCAATCTATCAAGAAAATTTACCACATGGAATTGATGATCAAATCCCTAGTCATACCCACGAAGATTCACCGCTGATCGAATCCCAATGCTTCATGCAAGTGTTGTTTAAAACTATGTTAGTTTTCTAGATCGGGTTGATATGGTCGAAAAACATCCCAACACCGACCTGATCGACCATTGAACACCCCTATTAAAATTCTCTCCTAACTGAATGAAGAGGCTCACTTTTGAGCTTGTATTTTAATCACTAACCATTACTATATTGCCTTAATCCTCTGATACCATGTTAAATAGTTGCTTATCTCAAAAGCTCAAATTAATAAAAAATGATGAATTTAATTAATTGATAAACCATTGTTTTAATAAATACTAAAATTTCCCTCAAAGATTACAAATGTAACAATTCGATATTCAAATAGAAATAACGAGATATATACATGTTTATTCCTTTGTCAAAGAGTGAGTGTTGATGTTTTTTGTGCAGAACTTTGCTATATAGAGGAGATCAATGGTGCCTCACAAGACTACTGTGATTGGAGCAACACACAGTATCCTTGCAACCCTAATGAAAAATACTATGGCCAGGACCACTTCAGCTAAGTTGGAATTATAATATTTATAGGGCAGCAGGTAATGACATTGGATTCGATGGAATAAACCAACCTGATACGGTGGCCACAGATCCAGTTATTTCATTCAAGACTGCATTGTGGTTTTGGATGAACAATGTTCACTCAGTCTTTGGAGAAAGTATATCATGTTTCGGTAATACCAACTCAGTATCTGTTTTGGTATTTCCTACCTAATAAATAAGTGACACCTGTTTCAAAAAACCACATCAGACTACTCTAATATATGATTAATTTATCTTTCCGATAGTATAGAAGATTGTGATTAATTTATTGGAATAGTTTGAGGCCAAGGGTTTGGGGCAAGATTAATGCCATTAGTGGTGACATTGAATGTCGTCGTGAAAATTTCGATTCTGTCCAACACCGAGTTGAAAATTTCGATTCTGTCCAACACCGAGTTGATTATTACACCGCATATTGTAACCAACTTGGTGTTGATCCGGGTGATAATCTCACATGCTAGAACAGCATATTGGTTCACTAGCTCCATGTTGTTAACCGGTATTAGACTATTAGATCCTCCTACATATTTGTGTATACAATAAAAATCTACTACCTTTGTGAGTTTGGGGGGTGGGGAGACTTCCTTTCATCTTGCGTCTGTAATAGTACTTGTATTATATATGGCCTTAAAATGAAATAAAGTGTAATATGTGTATATATACAATATCGTTTTATTGCATACTTTTTACTAGTTTTAGGTAACCTATTTTGGTTCATTGAATTTACTCAAACTTGTTCAAAAGGCTAGATTAGGGAGTCTCTGTTTCTAAGGTTAGTTTTCTATAAACTTCTTTGATATAAACTCTATCAAAGAGTTTTTTTTTTTTTTTTTTTTTCTTGAGCATGAACTCTATCAAAGAGTAAGTTACTGTTCATAAAAAAAGTTAGTTACTGACATTATGTGATATGACTTTAACAAAATAATTACCCGCATGTGACATAACTATTCATAATTAGAATTAAATCCAAATATAGGCCGAATAAACCCACATATAAAAGCCCATTATATTGTCCCAGCTCATGTGCTAGCTGTAGAATTTGCTGTCAATCTAACATTACTAAATTTTCTTGAAGCAAGATTCTTGAAGCAACATTACTAAATTTATATGAATGTTTTTGCTTGGGACATAGTTGACGTACGAATTACCCTTTTTTTTTGTAATTTTTAAAAAAGAGTTTTAACCTATAATATTTATTTTTGATGATTATTTTTTATTATCAAATTAAGACACTAATTGGTTTTTGGACATAATTGACATACAATTTACTTTCATCGGCAAGGTGAGGTTGGGTTGCCACATAGGCGTGACTTTTGGATTGAGCACCCTTTGGACCAGGTCTGGCCTAGAAGATTGCTTGGGGTCCATCAGAATTGGGCTTTGAGGAAGCCCTTAAACAACATTGGGGTGGGTTTCCTAGATTCCTTTTTATCTCTCTCTCTCTCCGGCAAAATTTGCTCAACATCATTTTTTCAGAAAAATACTCCATCCGTTTCATTTTTTTTGTCCTGTTTGAAAAGTCAAATTTTTTAAGGGAACATCATTTATTGTCTTGTCTACCTTTTAAAAATGTATAAGTTTTCAAAACTACCCTTAAAAAAATTTATCAAAAAATTGAATTAGTAAATTAATAGGGGTATAATAGGAACATTAGTAAATTAATGACTTTTATTTTTAGAAACAGGACAATATTTTGGGCATCTCAAAATGGAATAGAGGACAAAAAAAGTGAGACGAAGGGAGTATTAGATAAATAGCATGCGATTGAAAGTATTTAGTAAGTTGGACTGTTTTTTGAAACTCGAGTTTGTAAAACTCGAGTTCCAACCTAAAATCAAGTTGTTCAAACTCGATTTAGACCTGACGTGAATTAAAAAAAAAAAAAAAGTGGAACTCGAGTTTAGTAAACTCGAGTTCCATTTAAAAAAAAAAACGGAACTCGTGTTTGCTTCCCTCGAGTTCCATTTGGTTTATTTTTTTTAAAAGCATGGAACTCAAGTTTACTAAACTCGAGTTCCACTTAAAAAAAAAAAAAAAAAAAAAAATTCACGTCAGGTGTAAATTGAGCTTGAGAAACTCGATTTTGGGTTGGAACTTGAGTTTCACAAACTCGAGTTTTAAAAAATAGTCCAACTTACTAAATACTTTCAGCCGCATGCTATTCACCGAATTTTTTTTCCAAAAAATATACTATTTACCAAAATTTTCCCTCTCTCTCCCAACTCCCCCTCTCCCCCCAAAAAAAAAGTATCCTATCCATTTAATTAGGGAATGTACACATTGCACGTCTTGATATTAGGTCTTAGAGGATATAAATTGTGAATTACCCGTTGTTATGAGTTGCCATAATTTGTCCTTTTCTTTCTTTACTTTCTTTTCCCTTCACATTTTTCATTTCATGAAATTTTTATTGACCGGAAAATCAAAAGTCTGGTAGGATCCCTTTTACTTTTCAACCACAACCTGGCTGTTTTATTTATTTATTTATTATTTAATAAATAATATACTAGTAAATAGTAATACTATTATCAACTATCTAGAACAAATAATAGTAGTACTAGTCATGATTTGGTTCTTTTTCTTTCTTTCTTTATAAGTATTCTAGGACTTACGTCGTTGAAAACTAGTTTTTAAAGTCAAGAGGCCTCTTGACTTTAAAAATATAAGGCCTTGCCGCCGCGTGAATTACATGGGTTAATGCACGTTACCAAAATGTGCTATAAGTTACAAAGCAAAAATTTAGCCGTTGATAGATGTTTTTAAAATTTTTTTTTTTTATTATTATAAATGAAAAAACTTGCAACTTTATTAAGAAGAAGATAAGTTCAGTACATCATGAGCAATAGTTGACTCAATTAGCAAAGAATTTTCCTCTAGCTTGCAACTTTATTAAAAAGAAGATAAATTTAGTACATTATGAGTAATCATCAAGAAAATTATTGAATACTTCAAGAGTATTATAAATGCGTACTGACATAAATTGTGAGGCCCACCATAAATTTAATTAGTGGGATCAATAATTATGTGAGAGAGGGGAGTACACATTTATGGTACTCCAAGCGTACTCAATAATTACCCTATGAGTAATAGTTGACTCAATTAGTGGAAGATTTTCCTTTATCTAAGTTACATAATTATCACTATTTACTATTTTCTTAGAATGTATTTGCAACATATGTGCTGGTCCGTTCCCTTAACACTTCACATTGTACACTTGAGCTAAACGAAAATCTTTAGACGTTTAAGTTTACTACATGCACTAGTAATTCAAAACTCATATTCCATTAGGAGTGTTATGTTAGTCCAAATTCAGGCCAATTTTGGGAAATTTGAAATGACAACCTGCTCATCCCTTCAAGATATTTGTCACCATTGAAACTTTTTTATATTACAATTGTTTTGTGTGTTTTGTCTTACTATAGGTACAAAATTAAATATGTTATATGTTAGTGTTTTTTCAGAATTATATTATTTGCACAAATCTTTTTTTTGTGCAGGTTGTGTGTGAGGAGAAAAAGTGAGTGGGGGAAAAAGAGAGAGAATTATACTTTTTATTATTTTATTAGGTAGTTTATATTATTTTATTGGATTGTATGTAAAAATAAAAATTGGGATGTAGGGTGAGTTGTAAAATGAGTTGGTAAAAAAAAAAAGTAGTGTTTGAAGATGCAAAAAAAAAAAAAATATATATATATATTTTTGCATCTCCAAATGCTAATGCCCTTAGTATAGAAGCAGGAATAGAGACTTTTGAGAATTGAAATGTGGAAATTCTTCGGTATGGTTGCATGACTTTTTCGGTATGAGAGAGAGAGTAATAGAGGGATGCAGATTACTGGATGAAGAAGGCCACCACTTTATGGAAAACCTTTGAAAGAGGCATTATTTGGGGTTGATGAACTAAAAATCTCCTGGTGATAGTCTTAGGACTCATTGGCTATGCATGGCTTTCTTTTTTCTTTTTCTTTTATTTTTATTTTTATTTTTATTTTTTTTATCTTAACTATAATGTGTTTATTTATAATTAACTTTTATAATTATTTCAAAATTCGAATTAAATCAATTAATTAATAAAATTAGGAGAGGAATCATTTGTTGCTGTTAAATTTTGAGGAATTTAAATGTGTATATGATGTTGCATTTTATTTATATCATGTAAAATCATTTATCCCCCTTATCCTTACTATCTTGCTCTAAGAAAGGGTAGAGGAGGATTTTTGAATCCTAAATATCTCTATTGGAAATATTAGAGATGTTAATCAATTGAATTATAATGTTCTTGACGTGAGTCTTGTTTAATAATTTATAAAAGAATGCATATGAATATAAACTAACTTAAATAGTACTCATGTAACATAGTGGATGGTGGTTTCTAAAATAGTTTCACATTAATTTATGGTGCAATGCATATAAAAATTTAACTTAATACTCCGTATGATTTTTCCCTCTTGTTTATTGTTATTATTATTATTATTTGTCTAAGCATGAAATTTATAATTATGGTAGTTATAGGCATTTATTAAGTCTGTGCACCACCAGGGATGTTTTTCTGAAAGGAGTTTAATAGCTTTCTAGATGAAAAGAGTTTAGGTTTGGCAAGTTGTCAAGACACCAAAGCTAGAAAGTTGGACTAATTGGGAGTCAAAGCAGATATGCTTGACCTTGCGAAATCGGATCACTTCCTTAATTTGGAAGCGCAAATCATGGTGGAAGATTTATCTAGTTTAATTTATAGAAAAAACCGCTTACAATGGCTTAAGTATATGGCAAAATCGATTTTGCCATATACTTAAGCCTTAAGCATACTTAGTTTAATGCTACTGCTAAACAAATCATTCATTCAATTCATTCATTAAAAATAATAATAAAGAAATATTAAAAAAGAGGATAAATTTAACTATATTTTGGTCCAAGGAAGTTTGCAGGAGTTATCTGCATGAAGGCAATAAGAAACCATCAAAGCAAAAGTCGTTAAATTAATTGATCCAGTTCAACTTAATAAAGATCGACTACTAATCTACTATAATTTTAACAACTTGATATTGGTAATATGCTAATATGACTAAGTCATGGATTAATTTTTATAATTAATCTTAGTTTTGGTTATGGCGGAAGATTTATCTAGTTTAATTTATAAAAAAAACTGCGTACACTGGCTACGTGTGGTGTGATTTTGCCATACACTTAAGCCTTAAGCCTACTTAGCTTCATGCTAGTGCTAAACAAATCATTCATTAAGAAATGTATTTCAAAAAAGAAGATAATTTCATCTAGTAAAAGAAATAGTCTCATAGTTCTCATTTAATATTTTATACGGCTTGCTTAATTGTTCATGAATGTTTAGGCAACTTGATTAACTAACGTACAAGCAAGGCCAACTAACTTGGCGGGCTAGTGACTAGAGTAGACGAAAACCTTAGATATGTACTATACTGAAAACTTTTCAACACCTTAAGGAGTAGGATAGCCTGTTCAGAACAGGTAATAATGTGTAGTTTGTTTCCAGAGTTTAGCATTTGGTTTAAAAAATGAACATGTAAATTACCAATCTTTTGCTGAACCAGTAACCCTTTTCTCTTGGAAGAATGCAATTTGGAAATTTTGGTTGCAAAATTTTCCACATTTAAAGTCTAATATTACTTGGATAATGATTAGAATTTTGGTATAACAGTCATAAGCAACCTCTACAAGAACAGAAAAAATGCACGATTACCTTATTCAAGAACGGCACAATGACCGGTACTTGTCCTGTTGACAAAGTCAAATTTGAACAGCAAGATCCATACCTTATACGCCATCTTGAAATCGCCATTATCAAATTGAAAGTAAGAACTCCATCCATAGAGTTTTTGCACCACATATTGCACTATAAATATCAAATGCCCAATCTTGTTTTTCATCACACATTATCTTTTTCATTCTTTATCCACATACAAAACTTCCCAAGATGGTTGCACTTAGTGTGAAAAAGAATCTACTAATCCTTGTTCTAGTGGGAATCCTAGCCGGATTTGTGCCTGAATATGTGAAGGGTCAAAATTGTGGTTGTGCAGCAAACCTATGTTGCAGCCAATACGGCTATTGTGGCACCGGCAATGACTACTGTGGCCCGGGCTGCAAAGAAGGTCCTTGTACTTCTGGATCACCTACTACACCTACTACGCCTACTACTAATGGTGGTTCTGTAGCTGATATTGTGACCCAAGATTTCTTTAATGGGATAATTAATCAGGCTGATGCAAGCTGTGCAGGGAAGAGCTTCTACACAAGAGCAGGTTTTCTTGATGCTCTCAATTCGTATAATCAATTTGGAAATCTTGGTTCTGCAGATGATTCCAAGCGTGAAATTGCAGCTTTCTTTGCTCATGTTACTCATGAGACTGGACGTAAGATATTTCTCTATCCTAATATATATTTTAATTAATTTGTTACATATCATACACATGCTGACATATACAATAAGGCGCATGCCACAAAACACCCACAATATCCAATTTAGTTAATGTCATATTAAGTAACTTATTACTATTTCTAATCTATAATAATAATTACAATAATATTATGTTGGTTATGTTTTTATAATTTTGTTATAAGTTAGATAATAATTATTTTGCATTTAGGTTATAATTGAATTGCATAATATATAGTATACACCAAAATCCTTGTAGATGAGAGGTATTTTTTTGATTTCTTTTATAAGAATAACTATGGTTCAAATCATCATTCTCTACATTTTTTAATTAATTAAATATATAATATATAACACACGATTGAATATATTTTCATATAGATCACTATTGATAATTTCTGATTTATCATATTATACTTTTAAAGGTTAGTATCCTTTTAATTTTAGAGCTAATTTTCATAAAGTTATAACAAAAGAATTAAAGGGCATGTCTATATTTTCTACTTTGTTTTTACTATGCAACTTTTCCTTATAGTCAGACCTATATGATCATAGACATACAGATTTGTGCATTCTAGTAAGAGATTTTTGAGCTATTTAATTCATAGTTTAAATACAGGTAATGCAAAACTTAATGTTTATCTTTGGCAGATTTTTGCTACATAGAGGAGATTAATGGTGCTTCACAAGACTACTGTGACGAGAGCAACACACAGTATCCATGCAATGCTAACAAAAAATACTTTGGCCGTGGACCACTTCAGTTAACATGGAATTACAATTACGGGGCGGCCGGAACTAGCATTGGAATCGACTTATTAAACTCTCCTGAAACTGTTGCTACAGACGTGACTGTTTCTTTTAAGACCGCCTTGTGGTTTTGGATGACCAATGTTCGTCCAGTTGTAAGCCAAGGTTTTGGTGCAACCATTCGAGCCATCAATGGTGCCATTGAATGCAATGGTGGAAATTCCGGTGCTGTCCAAGCCCGTGTCCAATACTACACTCAATATTGTAACCAACTTGGTGTTGCTCCAGGCGATAATCTTACTTGCTAGGAGCCTAGGAGCACCATTTGTGTTCTTTTATCTTTTAAGTACCTATGCTTGTTTAGATTTTATATATGGATTTGAAGGAAATAATTAATGCCAACTAGCCTTGTTGGTAAAATTGGGATCAAGTTTCACTTGCACCCTACTCCTGAGAAGAGAATTATCTCTCATTGTATAGCCCATAGTTTCATTGGGCATATAAATAAAGAAAATAAAGAGGATTATAATTTATTTTCACCATTTTTTTATTTTTATTTTGTTGAAATGATTAGAAATATACTTACATAATATATAGAGTTGCGATCCCAACAGTTTTATTCCCACACTCTCCTGCTCCCTCTGGGAAGATATACTAACTCACCCAATTGGACGGTCATTTGCACTACTCGGTGTTAGCTTTTTATGGCCATGAATTTTGCCTCCCTGAAAAATTTGGTTTTCTTTAAAGATCATTTATGGACATTATCTGGTACAAATGGACTACTGCGTGTGTTGGCATCGACCAAGCTACAGTATTTAACCTAGTGGGCAAGTACTAATTAATTAAAGTCATTATCAAACTTTCTCTTAGACACGCCATTAGATCATTAATATCCAAAATTGTAAAAAATATTTTATTTTACCATTTAAAAAGTTACTTTATCTATTATACCATACTTTTTTACAATAGACTTAATATTCTAGATTTTATTTTTACAATACAACCTATTAAAATAACTTCAACCAAAAAAAAAAAAAAAGTCCTGCAACAACCGATCTCTACCGCAACAACTAGAAAAACACCACCATCACCATCATTGCAAACCCAATGACAAATAATGTTATTTGGTTTTAACAAATCATGGATATCAACTTATGCTAAATGTGATATGTATGTCATGGCCAACATCATCTTTCAAACTCAAGATAAAACTTGCAGATGCATTGAAATTGAAATCTAAGCTCGTGAATATATGTGACCACGAGTGACTAGATTATTTGTAGAATAGGCTAACCACAATGTAGAAAAACTTGTGCAAAATGCTAGAGATGACAGTAAATAGTAATGACGATGGCTACAAGGGCCTACAAAAGGGCGCACCAATGACCAAATAGTGGATGCTATGAGTAAAGGTAATGGCGGAGCCAGGATTTCAATCGAGGAGGGGGGAAGATTAGAATAGTATTGAAAGGACATTAAGTATTTTTTTTTTCTAATAATTATGTGTTACTTATGGGTACCACTAATTGAATTGCCATGAAAAAAATTGGGAAAAGCAAGATTTTCACAACAAATTATAAGTGGTAAGTTGTTATTGGTTCAAATTCAACCCACCACTAAAATTACCTTTTTGCTTACCAATAACAACCAGTTACAACCAGTTACTTAAGATTTGTTGTAAAAATGTTGTTAAAATGTTTTGGATATAGAATTTCTCAAAGTTAAAATGACTATAAATTCTACTGTAAAATGCTCATAAACTGATGTGACAAGAATGTATAACACTTAAACAATATAATACATAAATGTTTGAATGAATTTTTTTATGATTGATAACACGCCAATTTGTAAAATTTATAGTATTCATAGCATTGCTCCACAAGAAAAGTGTTGTGAATAGTAAACTGAAAACAATGATTGAGAAAAAAAGGAACAATAAAATGGGTGAAGACGTATATGGTGAGATAAAACTAATAAGAATAGTATATTTGGTGAAAATGTGATATGATTTGGTATGTGGGAGAATATTATTTTTTTTCCTACTTTTTTGGTGTTAAGGGTCTGTGCATGTATTAAAGTGAGAGTCTTTTTTTTTTTTCAAGGTAAAGTATCAAAAAATAGTTCATAATAAACTTACTTCAAGGATTTTTTTCAAGGAGCCAGAGGGGGCTGCCCCCCTCGACCCCCCTGGCTCCACCTGTAAAGGACAGTTAAATTGGTGGCCTGAAGAATATTAGCAGAGTATGACACTGCAATGAAGCATGTGGGCGAGTTGACAAATTTTGCATAAATTAAACCTAAAAAAGAATGATTGATGGGTTTATCTGTATGATTTGGGATCTTCAAATAGGAAAACAGACTTGAAGATCGAAATCTACAAAAGAAAAAAAAGTGAAGTGGAAAATTTTCATGTTTGGGTAAAAACAATGACCGAATGTTGTTGGACAATGGTGGCCAACGGCAGTCAAAGGTGGTCAACAACTTAGCCGAGCAATGGTTGATAGTGGCAGCATGAAATCTAGCGAAGGTTATAGAAATGTGACTCTAATACCATGTTAAAACATAAAAGTATATGCTAAAATATTGTTTGATCTGTCCCTATAGTTTGCATGAATTTTTTTTTCGTCCATATACTTAAAAAAAAAAAAAACGTTTTTTTATCACTAAACAGATAATAGCAGTCATGACTTCATCCTGGAACCGATACCCAGCATATTTGGAACCATATCTTGTCTTGTACAAGTCTTCTTGGATTAGGGTTTTTTTAATTCTATTAGGAACAATAGTTGGAACCATATTTGCATGACTATTTCGGTAGGGGAGAGTAGTAAAGGGATGCAGATTACAGGATGAACAAGGGCACGACTTTATGGAAAACATTTGTAAGAAGCATTATTTTTGGGTTGATGAGGCTACGCATGGCCTCCTTTTTTATTTTATTTTTTATTTATATATATATAATTTAACTATAATGTGCTTATTTATATTTAAATGTTATAATTTTTTCGAAATTTGTATTAAATCAATTAATTGATAAAAAAATTTATTATGAGAGGAATCATTTTTTTGCTTAAAATTTAAAATTGAGGAATCTAAAGATATATATGATGTTGCATTATATTTAATTGTTTATATCATGGAAAAAATCATTTATCCCCCATATCTTTTAGATTGCACCAAAAAATGATAGAGTGTGACTTGAATCTTGGATTTATTTAGACTCTCTACTAGAAATATCATAAGATGCCATCAATTAAGTTACAAGGTTCTAGAGGTGGGTCTTGTTAAATAATTTTCAAAAGAACGCATATAAATATAAACTTAAATAATACTCAATAACATAGTGGATGGTGGTTCTTCAAAATGGTTTCCATGACACTAATATAAAACCAGTTGGTAGTCCGTGCAATGAATAGAAAATTTTAACTTAATATGATTAATTTACTCTTTTTTTTTTTTTTTTTTTTTTTTTGTGTGTCTAAGTATGAAATTTTTTATTATGGTAGCTATAGACATTTATTATGTATTTGTTTATATATGAAACCATATTTTTTAGCAAAGACCTTGAAACGTGACATATATTTTAAGGTCAATCAGAAGTCAATCTGCTTCGGATTTATATAGATTGTTATAGATATCATATTAGATAGTATCAAAGTTCGGCAAGATATAGACAAATTATTATTATTATTTTTTTGCATTGCTAAACAAAGAAAATTGCTACTTTCAATAGTAATTTTTTAGATTAAAAGAGGTTTGATTTGGCAAGTTATCTAGACTCCAAAGCAAGAAAGTTGGACAAATTGGGAGTCAAAGCAGATATGCTTGACCTAGGGAAATCGGACCACTTCCTTAATTAACTTGGGAGCGCAAATCATGGCTCAGTCAGTGACGACTTGTTTGAGTTGTTTCCCATAATACATTGTTTTGGTCCAAGGAAGGTTGCAGGAGTTATCTGCATGAAGGCATTAAGAAACCATCAAAGCAAAAGTCGTTAAATTAATTGATCCAGTTCAACGAATCAACTTCGTAAAGACTACTATAATTTTAACAACTTGATATTGGTTATAGGGTCATTCTACTGTACCCCCCATTTTTTGAGGGGGGTACGGTACCCACTTAAATTTTAGCCATAGATCCTGCTTGTTTTAATCTGGTCCGTTTATTTAATTTTATTAAGATACCTGCTACCGATCATCTAGGTTTTGTATAAAACCCAAAAAAACAAAACAAAGTTCTTCTTTTGACAAAGAGTTTGAGAGAGATCACGGGTTCTTCTGTCTAGCCGCCTCTCTCAAACCTTCATGGCTCCTGTGTTTGGTATTCAAATTAGGATTTTGATTTTTAATCATTTTCCTCTCTATTGGTTGAAGTCACTGGAACCTAGAAATATAAAATCCTACACCTACATGACCTTCATTGAGTCGTGAAGAATGGTTAGATATTTTTTCTTTTACTTAATCATTTTAATTTAATTTTTGGGTTTGTTTTTTACTCTTCCCTGATCTGTTATTTGTTAAGTGGCACAATATGGTTTATATTAATTTTCGAACAAACTAGGTTTCTGTGGGTCATATTACTCATAATGGAAGATTTGGATTTTTGGAAAACGTCAATCTTTTTCTTTTCTTTCTTATTTTCAGTCCAAACGTTACAATACAAACTTTTTTTCTTTTTGGGTAAGAGAGTGCAAACCGGAAGTTTTAGAGACCAAAACTGTGGAAATTTCTACCGATTTCTAAGAAAAATCTGCATTGTTTTACATG